>JAGDQP010026572.1:0-25782 GCA_022664845.1 Lepisma saccharinum
AAAAAAAAAACGTCGTTGGCATCTATACAAATTCAATGTACGAACTAATTCTGAACAGTGAAATTCCTCTCGAACTGAGCTGAACTTTTCATACTGCGGAAACGAAAAGAGGGACTAATTTTCTATACCAGATTTTTATCAGAGAAAAGATTAGAAATGTACGCTCTAAAAAGATGAGATCTTTTGGATTGCAATGTAAATATTATTAAATGAATTTTCAGGTATTCAGATAACTTTTTTATATTCTGTAACTGAAAAAGTTGCAATACAATGTTGAAAATTTAAAACGATGTAAAAAGGAACAATTATTCTTCAGCACTAAGAGAGATAAGTAATGTTCTTATGAATGAAAAAGAGCAAAATAAATTTAACATAGAAGGGAATCGAACCTCGTACTTCCCTGTCAGCGATCGAACGCTTTATCCTATAGAACTGCAAGACAATGCCTTCAGAAGTGTGTCTTACTCCCGTAACGTACATGAGAAATACGTTCATATTTCCTGTATGCATTTTATTTCTGAAATTTTCTGGTATATTTGTGTCTTTGAGAAATGGTATCACCAGGGTTGGATTTTTAGATTCACCTTTTTCTTATATGGGAACTTAGAGATCTCTGATAGAAACCAGTCGGTGACATGTTGTCTCTAGCTGAAAATGGTGGCAATTTTCACGCACGTTTTTGCCCCTTTTTTGAGAACATTATAACTTTTGTGCCAATCCCATTTTCTCTCGTTTTACTGTTACTTTTTAACATATTCTGTTACATTACTTCCGAAGTTAGTCGTCCGCTTATTTTTCGACGAAACCGTTATTCCGAAGTTGGTTGTCCGCCTGATTTCTGAAGAAAAGCCTCATGAAATCTATGAACATTAAAAAAAAGAAAAAAAACACATTAATTTTCGCGATCAGTTCACTTGTTTAATTTCATTTTAGGTCAGGTTAGGTTAGGTGGGGTGTGTGGGTGTATGAATATTTAACAATTATCAATTTTCACGTTCAGTTCACACTTGTTTTATCTTCTTTTACGTTAGGTTAAGTTAGGTTAGGTTAGGCTGGGTGGGTGAGTGTATGAACATCTAAAAATCATCAATTTTCACCTATTACCCACTTACATTAGTAATTCGGTTTGTACATCTCTTTTTTCTCCAGGAGAAAATAGATTTCCAAGTTTCGATTCGTCGATTTCGATTCGTTGATTAATCTACAATTGTTTCACTTGAACATTTCAATTCGTTTTGTAGGAAATTTTGCTTGTCTTGTTTCAGAAAACAACACAATATAACACTTTTTCCAGAATAAATGGTTGCGGTGTTTCACAAAAAATTAAATATCAACTGGATTGATGTAAGGCTAGGCAACTCCAGGTTGTGAAGCTGGCTACACTTTTGGATATACCGATAGTCAGAAGGAAAGAGGCTATCGTGACGGGTGGACGCACACGGTAATATCAGTTTGCTTGTAAATAATTTGCGCAGACAGCTTATACTGTAGTTTCATCCCATTGTCAGGATTGGGAGAAGGAAGCATTCACCATTCATGTTATAACGAGTGCCATGGAGAAGTTACAAGTTCGAGTGCATTTATTAAAGTGGGAACTGTGGTCTTTGTTCCTGCACTCGACACTGTTTATAATTCCTGCCAATCGTCTGGAAGCCGAAGGTGGAGATTCCAGATATGCCCTAGTTGGTGAGGAATAATGTTTTCGTAGTTGTCAAACATACGAATGAAGCATACCATCAGCAGTTTCAGCAAGTACCAAATTTGATACATTGTTGTTTTTTTCCAAGGACTCTCATGGATGGAAATTTAGTATGTATAAACTGAACTCACGACACCGAAAGGTTAATATTGGTGATTATCAACTGTCTGAGAGTAACGATTATGCGCTACAAGTAACCATATACATCTGAAAGAACTTCATCTTTTTACCAGTCTTTATTTTATGAGGGTGCAGTAACTTCATGCTTTCTAGCATCAATAATTACGTCTATTACGAGAGCGATTGTTGTGGAGCGGACAGACGGTTCTTTTTCATTCCTTCTTGATTTTTATGGAAGAAAAAATGTGGATAAACGTTCGAGTATAGCAGGATTACATCAATAGATGGAGACAATACCAAGTGACGAACAGTGTTGCTAATTAGATACGGAACATGCTGAAAGTGTGACTGATAGTGTTTGGTGCCAGTTAGTAAAATAAATTAAAATATACTTAAAACTCGATATATAAAGACGCTGGCGTACGTTATTAAAGAAAATGTGTTCTTAATGTAAGAAAAACAAACTTGAGACTTTCTTACATACAGTGGAGGGCAAATAGACATAATTTCCGCTCTGCATCATGCAGGAAACAGTTATATTTTTACTCGTAGTCCTATCTACGCGTTATTAAAGAAAGAGTTTTGGAAATCTATTACAAATATTAGAGATAAACTAAGTTATATGTGTTGATATATATCCTAACACCGTCGTAGTGATAAAACCCGTAAATATTTTTATGGTTATTATTGAAGTAACTCTAAAATTATAGTTACTTAGTGTTATTGAATGTAGTTTAGATAAACAGGAACGACCCCTACTTCATTAGGAAACGACCCCTACTTCATTAGGAAACGAAATTCAGTTCAGCGAAGTGAAAAGGAATTTTTACCCTTTCGTCAGAAGAAACTGCTGGATACTTATTCTCGTACAGCACGAAAAGGCATTACTTACCTGAAGTTTAGGCGAAGATCCGGAACCTGTAAAACGAGAAACTTTATAAATGAAGTTGACCTACCTCAGAAGAAGGTTATTACGTCATCCCTGTTGGTGAACATAGAAAGATACGAACATTGATATTGTTGATAGATGCAGCAATTTTTGTTCCTATACACTTACTGTTTTAATTTCCTTGACTAGATATTTTGAAAAGATAGATCTTTCAATCTTAAAATCGTATTTTTGTGGTTTAACGATCAGATATGATTCTCGTGGTCAATTGTAATCCAATTTATATTCTAGTGTGATTTTCTTCATTTTAGGAGTGTTGGATTTTAATTTTCACCTTATTTTATTCCTTGAGAATTTCTGGATATTATTTCTTCTACAAGGATATTTGATATTTTTTATCCTTGCGCACAAGTTCGTGTCGACATGTCTCATCCCATTTAAACGTGGTAAAATATTTTACTGGTTAGCGAGTTATTTTCAGATCGTAAAGTAGTGGTTTTGCTTTGTTACAATAAAAGCAAGTATTATTATGAACCAAGTGATTTGTTTTGCGCATTATCTCTTCAGCGACTGATTCTCGTAAGAGGGGTGAAACTGGCAGCGTTGGATGGATTATTCATTTTCCAATGAAGTGTGCTATTTACCCAAGATTTGTGATTCCTTGAACTTATCTAGTATGATCACTCTTCTCGTATTTAATCTCCCTAGACAATTTCAACTCGCGAACCTTTCATATATGGCGCCCGAACAAGAACCAGAGCGCCAGTGCGTTTGAACAGTTGGTTCAATTCCAATGGCCGTGTTTGTGTAGTGTGTCGTACTACGATTTTCAGTGAAGGGTACGGATATATTCGGTAATTGTTCGTTGTTATTATCGTGTGATCAGAGAAGGAATAAAGAAATAAAGGAGAACACCAAAATGGAGTGCTGTACAGACGAAAGTTAAGTTAAATAAATCGTGAAGTGTTATCAATGTCAGGGACAATGTCACCTAGAGTGCCTGGCCGATTATTTTGGATTAAAGTTGGAACTTGTATAAGGACAGTAACGACATCAATTACATTATTGTAAACCTTGTCAAAACGTAGAAAGTGTAAATGCCGATGATCGAGACCCAAAGATGGAGGAGAACCAAGAAAAGGGAAGAACTGGGTCTGAGGGAGATGTTGAAGTTCATGAGGTCCGAAACGAAAACCGGAATGTCCGAAATGAAAAATGAAATGTCCGAGATGAAACTAAAAATGAAAGGTGATCTTATAGAGATTATAAAGGAAATAGAAACAGTTTGAATGAGAATTAATTGCAAATTGAGCAACTGAATTTACGTATAGACAGGATAGAAAGTGCATGTAAGAAAACAGGACGAGTGTTGAGCGCGAGTTAGCACAAGGTTTGCTGGTGGTGCAAAACAATGTCATGCAGAACGTGACTTGTCTAATGCAATCGATAACTGATGATGTTTCTGAATCATTTAATTCTAGAATCACAGAAGTAGAAGGGAGCGTTGCAGACAAGATGCATTGTTGGAAGCAGGCCGAAAACACGATAGTGATGTTGTCAAGTGTAATGAAAGGAAAATTGGACAAAGGGTAATGGAAAGTCGAGATCTAAGTCTCAAACACAAAATTACGTCGGATAGAGTCATCAAGGTGGAGCGAGAGGTTGGGAATTTAAAAAAAATACACGTGAGGAGTTCATCTGGTTCCTCATTAGGGTCTATAGCAACGTTGGCAGATGGGAAACATATATTAAAAGAAGGAAGGAGCCAGTATGTAGGTAGAAGCCAGAAACGTTTCGGAAAATGCAAACACACGTCTTCTAACGAAAGTTGATACTTAGAATAGGCAAGATGTCAACTCAGAAGAACCAAATACAGAGATATGTCTACAGATGAACGACACTTTAGTGGAAGGAACACCAGCTACGATGAAAGGTCACAAAAGAAGGAAAAGCGTGTGCATATCATGCAAAACATAAGAATTGAAAGATAATCGAGAAAAAAAATCCTTTGGTATAAGCTGACATCCGTTCGTTTAATATTTTTTTTTCGGCAGAGAAATTGTCGTTTACAGCCAAGTCCTACTTATCTCAGCTAGAAAGAGAATGCGAGATTATGTGATTGAATGACAAACAAATGCTAAAAATTATTCTATTGTGTTAAAAGATCAACTCTATTTTGGTTTCAATCAAATCAAGAAAGATTTGTAAATTATCAATCCTTCGACAGCGCCTTCTTGAATTATTAACATTTTGAGGAAATCTCCTATACTAGGTTGAATCGTCTTCGAACCATGCCTTTTGATCCGAAGATTGTTTCCAGTGTTGAGAACTGCATGATCGAACAGTACACCTAAATAAGAGATTTAAGACCCATATATATATATCCGAGTTACTGTTGTGGAATAACAAAATTATGCTTTTACCCATTATCTACTAAATACACTTGTCGACAGCCAGAATTGGTAATGTCTTAGAACTTTTGTAAACGGTTAGGAAGCTTGAGTGTATACTTGACTACAGCGAGATCAAACGCACCAGCACTAATAGTGTATAATATCATTGTAATAAAAATACAGATATTCGGGATAGAACTATCAAAATTGAGGAGTTCAAAATCCAAAAGGAGGAAGAAAATGAGAAGAAGGAAGTGAAGGATAGGTTGACAGAATCGGAGGTTTGTGATTCCTGAGGGAAAAAAGAAAGGAAAAGGAAAACATAAGATAAACGAAGGAAACAGTGGAAAAAGAAAGGTGCAATGGTAAACAAGGAAAGATACAAGAGCGAGATTGAGACCAAGATTCTTCCCAGCGTCAAGATAAGCAACCAGGGGATGAGAATGATTCGGCAGTAGCAATAAAAAAAACTAACTAGTCATCCTGAACTAAGGGTCGAGCAGCAGGAATATCTTCCTAAGATCCATGGAAGTCTAGGTAATAGTAATCCACTGCAAATGGTTGACAAATTTGATGAAGATGTCGAGAAGACTATAGTCATGATGGAAGGTCACATTAAGTTGAGTGTTGTGGAAGTAGATATATTAGGACATAAGGTCACATCGATGATTGATTGTGGAGCCAAAGTACCAGAATAAGTTTTTGCCGATTTTTGTGGTAAAGAAAACACGTAATTTGCAAGGGAAATTAATTTTGTTTTATTCAAAATATTCGCCATCGGCTTCTACACATTTCGCCCATCTTTCAGGTAAATGATGCATACCATGCCAGAAAAACTGCTTGTTTTTTGCGGCAAACCATTCGTCGAGCCATTTTCCAACGTCTTCGAAATTACTGAAGTGCTGCACTGCGAGCGCGTGCCCCATTGATGCGAAGAGGTGATAGGCTGATGGCGCCAAGTCTGGAGAGTACGGCGGGTGAGGAAGGATGTTCCATCAAAGCTTTTTCAAGGAGTCTTTCACTGGTTTTGCTGTGTGAGACTGCGCATTGTCGTGTAACACAATCACTTTGCCATGTCTTCGGGCCCATTCCGGTCGTCTTTCGATCAATTCGTGATTTAAATTAATCATTTGTTGGCGATAGCGTTGTGCATTAACGGCTTCGCCGGGCTTCAAGAGTTCATAATACACAATACCGCTCTGGTCCCACCAGACACAAAGCATGGTCTTCTTACCGAAGCGATTTGGCCTTGGTGTTGAAGGATCGGCTTTGCCAGGTGAAAGCCACGATTGTTTCCACTTCGGATTTTCAAAATAAATCCATTTTTCGTCACCCGTCACAATTCGATACAAAAAGGATTTTCTTTCGTGGCGTTGAAGCAGTATTTCACAAGTGACTTTGCGATTTTCCATTTGATGTTCATTCAAATCGTGTGGGACCAATTTGCCCAGTTTATTGATCTTCCCCATTGCTCGTAAACGTCTGCTGATTGTTTCTTGTGACACATTTAATGCCTTTGTCAAATGCTGTTGAGTTTGAGTTGGGTCATCCTCCAATAACACCTGCAATTTCTCGTTTTCGCGCTTTTATGGTCTACCAGAGCGCGCACTGTCTTTCACATTGAAATCACCAATTTTAAATTGTCGAAACCATGTCTCACATGTTCTAATCGATGGAGCGTGTTCACCGTATGTTGCTACCAGCACACGATGACTTTCAACAGCCTGTTTCTTTTGGTTAAATAAGAAGAGCAATGCGTGTCGCAAATGTTCTTTTTCAGGCACAAACTTCGACATGATCACTGAACAATAAAACAAAGACGCTAGTGTTTGGCGGACTCAACCTGTGTGTGTTTGTAGTTTAATGTCAGACGAACAAAATGACGTATGTGTCAAATGAATACGCTGCCTTCTTTTCGCTGGCGCCATCTCTTAGGTAAACCGGAAACTACTTATGCATACGCCTGGTTTCTCTATGTTCTATGCGTGTATGGAAACAAATATGCAAATTAGTTTATCATCCTACTTTGATGTTCGCTAAACATGTGATCCTCATAGATTATACCGGAACACGTAAAAAGTCATTCTAAGTATGATCATATTGCCTTTATCTTTTGGAGAGATAGAAATATTACAACTGGTTTAAGTAGTCCAAGGATTACATCAACAAGTACTATTTGGTAGGAATTTCCTGACCTATAATCATGTCAGAATTGACTTTAATTGTGGTAATCTTGTCATCTGCAAAGACTGAAAGGAAACAGCAGTACCGATGATAACCACTAGGGAGAGACAGGAGTTTCAGATAGGTAATATAGTAACTAAAAATCTCGATGAAGGTAGACTCTGCGAATCTGAAGAATTGGATGCTATTCATGTTTTGTATGAACGAACACCAAGTCATTTGGGGAAATGTTGTGCTATAGGAATAAATAAGTTGTTTAAAGATTGGATGGATAAATTAGCTGAAGAAAAAGAAGAATATGGTCATTCCAAAAGTAATACTAGTGAAAATGATAATTTAAAAAGTATCGTTATTTCTTAAGTAGAGACTTATGTGAACCTGAACAAAGAATATAAATGGTGTGTAAGTTAAGGGAGTTAACTTGTAAGTATTGCAAGGTTCATGTTTCTAAAAGCGTTGAGAGGGAATGTCCAGCATTTACTATGAATGAATATGCTACAGCAGAAGAGTTAAAAGAAGTGGTAGAGGGAGTTAAGGTAGATCATTGTTACAAGGAGAAGATGATAAAAAATTTGAGTGATCAGCGACAAGTGTTCAGCGAAAGACCTGAAAAGTGTATAGATTTGCAATACGAAATTGTTGTGGACACTTATAATCCAATAACAAAAAAGGGCTACCCTATAGCATTTTATTATAAAGAAGAGGTGAGAAAACAAATTAGAAGTTGGATTTTGGGAGTGTTAGAAGCTACATTTCTCCTCATTGTCAATCACTTGTTGCGGTAAAGAAAAAAATACCAATACGATAAGAGTTTGTTCGAATTAAATGGTATTGAACACAGATGTACCGTTGGAAAACTTAAAAGTGCAGCCTATTGATGATATTTTTATAAAGTTGTCATTTGTCGAAATATAGAGCACTTTGGATATGTCTCATTCTTATTAACAAAGAGAGATTACGGAGAGCTGTAGAAACTTGTTCACCTTTACATTTGATGGGCAAATGTATCGGTTCAAAGATTTCCATTCGGATTTAAAAATTGATTTAGAGCATTGATGTCAAAACTTCACTACACATTGCGACTTGAGTTATTTGTGAAACTGTTAATTTATATAGACGATATTCTAATCCCGGGTAAGACTACAGAATAACATTTAAGATATTTAGAGGAAGTTTTGGAACAATTGCAGAAATTTGGTATGACTATCAATCTGAGAATGTGTTAATTTCTACACGAGCGTGTAAATTTTCTGGGATGTAATATCAGTACTAAGGGAATTACTAAGAGTGAAGAGTACGTGAAGGTGATACAGGAGCTATCGCGCCCTACTAGTATGAAAAAAACTTCAAAGAGTATTAAGAATGTTGTTCTGGTGTTCGAAATTCAATCCAAATGACGCCAAGAAAGTAACCCCATTGTTCGAACTGATCAGACAAGGTAAGAAATGGAAGTGGACTGAGGAATATGATAAGAATTTTATATTGCTAAACAAAAAGGAATATCACTATTAATACGGAAGTACTATTAAATCATCTGCACATGGATTTGGAGTATTGTATCCTTGTTGACGCGAGTACAACGAACACGTCACCAATCTTGTACCAAGTTCACGGAGAAAGAACGTTGATCTTAGGGTTCACTAGTAAGACTCTAAAACCATGTGAAATGAAATACACACTAGCCGAGATTGAAATGTTAGCTTTGATCCATGCTATCCGCAAATGGAAAGACATTCTCGCTGGACACAAAGCACAAGTATACAGGGATCATCAAGCTCTAATGCATTATACAAATGTTTAAATATTGGAACAATCGACTTTACAGATGGAACTTACAAACACAGGATTTTGATATACAGATTAACTACATTCCAGTTTCAAAAAATGTAATGGTAAACGTTTTATCCCGTATTAACGTAGAAAAACCCGTCTTAATGGAAATTAATTTATTTTCTTTAGTTCCTAAAGAAATGTCGGAGTTGACGACATATCAATGGAAGGAAGAGGAAAGGTTGGATAAGGGTCTGGATTGATATTTTCGGGTATTGGAAGGTACAATTTTAAGTCAATTAGGTATGAAAGGAGTTAAAGTTATTAAACAACACTATAAGATTGCGAATGAAATTCTTTTGAGAAAGAATTTTCGTAACGAATTATGGCGGATCGTGGTACCCAGTTCCTTTCGGTAGAAGATATTACGTGGAATATATTATCCCTGAGGACAATTCGGAGGCAGAAAGACTTTTGAACAAATATAGAAGTTTTTCTATTTGGAAAGTATTAGGTCATGCGTTCTAGCAAATGTCCGCGATTGTGTCGTGTTCACCAGAAAAAAGCAAACAATCGGCCTGTGATCGATAACCTTATGACAGTAGAGGCCAAGACTAATGGCAACATCCTATCAGTGGATGTAGTTGGAAAGTTACCATGATGAGTAACCGGAAACATAAAGTCATAAAACGACCGAACAAAAACATCAATGACGCGTCGTTTCCAAGTAAAGATATTCTCGTGAACGACCTGGTATTTCCAAAGAACCGCATTCTTACTGAAACGAGTTCGAATCACAAAAAAAGTATAATTTTTTTGTCGGTCCATACGTGTGCATTCAAAAATTAAGCCCTAAGGTCGTTGTACTGCGGTATTTGACAAGTGCTAAGATAGTGGGAGAACAATCGACGCAAAATTGCAAGAGAAGCAACACCAGCAAGAACATATACTATCGATACGATAGTATATGTAGACACGATATAACATAGAACAGCAAGTACATTGGTTGTTCTCAAATTGTCCCCAAGTACACACGTCTTTATATTCCTCAAACATGTAGTGACACCAGATACACCTAACATTGTTTTCAATATCAAAGTCCTTTAGCATTTCTTTTAAACATTCAAAATCTATAAAGTCGTGCCTACAACAACATGGTTCTTCTTTCGTAATCACTTTAGCGTAACGTGATCACTTTTAGTTTCACGTGTGTTTACTGTAAATATTTCTTATAAGTTAACTGTCACTAACGTCTACACACACTGCTTACTACTCAATTATACCACATTCTTTAGAGCAATAACTTTTCGCATATAGGTTACATGGAATATCCAATCTTTCCCAGAGTTTAATCCTTGAAAAAAGCAAAAATGAAACTATTGGCGTTTAGGTCATTACAACGCAACTTGGGTTCAGCCGATGGGAACCATCGTTATAATCCATCGTTTTTCATATTTATGTAAAACCATAGGTAACACAAATACTGTTCAACATGACATCAAAGATATGACAAAGACATCAACTCCCTCTTCTTTCAAAACCTAATATCGAATACCTACAAGGTACACAAAATCCTATCTATATTTCTATGTACATACGTATAGTCTTTTGCAATAGTGTGCTTTCGGGTTATTATGCAAATGACTAATGCATGTTTTTATCCACCATATTAATCGTCTTAAATCCACCTTCAATCTTTCTTCACACTACAGTCATTCCTTATGTTCAACATAAATATCTTTAACAAGTAACACTTTCCGAACATCACTCGGCTTACGTTCCAGTACATTTTTAGTCCAACTTCAAATACACCAATTGTATAGTCTTTGCAATTATTATGCTACACTTCATACGTATTATTTAAAGCCTTAAAATTAATAGGCTCAAATACACTTTACCACATTCGATCATTAAGCAGATTTTCAAGTTTTATTTCATTTCAGCCAAAACCCATACAGGCATGAGCCAACTGATTACATTTTTTTGTACGATTCTACCACAAATTAGCGGAAATCGAACATAATTTGCAGTTTTCATGGCTTCAAATATACAACTTTGCTCAATTATATTTCGCTCACATGCACAAATTATTTTCTCTTAGCTTTCTCTTTCCTAACACCTCCATTATCTATTTAATCACATTCACTTTCTTGTTCTGCTAATTTACTAAGAATATTTATGTGCTCCTGAATATCATCATGACTTTGCATTTTGCACACGACATCTCCACCTCTAACTATCGTAACCATTTGCACCGATTCACTTTCCACCTTCTCCTGTTTTGAGAACATATCTACTTTCATGCTTATTTTTGAGGAACAAGGTTTTGTGTCTGTATTTACACACAGGGGTTACATACTGATAACACTTGTCTTTAATAGGGATGGAGAGTCAGGTCTTTATCTATATACATTTCACCAAATTTACTTTTCACCTAATTTGATTTTGTGGACAAACACGTTCTTGAAAATCAGGGAGCCTCCATTCGAATTTTTCTGTCTGTATTTACAGACAGGGGATACACATTGTTCTCTAAGGGCACCACATTTAAAGCGCTTTTCACAGTCACATCACGTTTCATAAGCAATGAGGGACTCTGCGACCCTTTTTCAATATTTGATTAAGTTTCAGCAAAAAGTTGCTGCTGCGTTCACTGCCTATAAAAAGTGTCACTAGACCTACTATCCTCTTTTTCCCAGAAATCCATTATAAATGAACAAAGTTTCCTATTGTTATCAACACAACACTGTTCAAAGTACTTATATTCTTCATTTAAATACACGTATTACTGCACACCAAAATAATGATACAGTCTTTTCAATCTTTACTGTCTGTGTCATTTCATCAAAATTATAGATCACCACCAACAAAGATTCTATTCATACTAACTTTAAAACGACACAAACAATCATAGGGCTTATACAACAGTATGTTTGTGTGCAAACACACTCCTTTTAAAACACTTCTGCGGAACTCGAATCTCTAAACATTTTATTTCTTTCATCTACGTCATTTCATTTAAATTATCCACACTTCACGTCTTAACTATGATATCCGTAACATCATGATTTCTCATTGGTCTGTTATTACCTATAAAGTTTACACATTATTTAACACCTATTTAGAAGCACTTCTCCCCGATTTTCTTCCTTAAAAATGCCAAGTAAAACAACCATAAATTCAGTCCTTCATACGCAAAACTGCATGGAATTTCTCCAAGTACTCATTTCTAATTATTTTGATATATGTACACAAATAAATTTTGAAAGTGTAATGCTATTATCGGAATACATCTCTAAAAATATTTCATAAATTTCCTTATAAGTACTATAATACAGTAAAGTTTTCCGCACAATTTCTCCCTTAGATTCCTTACAAATGGCAATGCAGTTGTGCTGAGCAGTGTCCATAAGAGTATGATTATAGATTCAATAAAACCACAGCAAAGGCAAATGTTTAAAGCACATTTGGATAACTCAAATACCATAAAATGTCCATAAATAACGTATTTATTTAATTCATTCGCGATCATAGCGATATCAAATGTTCGATGGTTTCAATAGATATTTTATCTATTACAAACGATTGCGACTTTCCAAAACTTTTGTTATATTTTCTTATTATACTAGTCATAACGTACTTACATGTAGAATTTAAGCTCTTTAGCTTAAATTGTATACAAAATGGTTTTAGGCAGCCATATTTATTTAAAAATGGCAGTTTTTTTCAACAAATTCTAACATTTTCGTAATCTACTTGTCAATATGTATATTTATACCAAATTTCAGATGTCTATCTTAAATATGTCAAAAAGGATTATTTCTACGCCTAATTTGTTTAAAGATGTCGAATTTTGAAAAAATCTTATGTTTGTAACTCTTTTGCACTAATGTATATTTCTACGAACTTTCACGTTTCTAATTCTAGCCGTTTAGGCTGTGTATTCTATCAAATAATTATTTCGACGCCCGCATTTCTTTAAATATGCGACTTATAAAACTTTTCTTATATTTTTTCAACCTACTATTTTCAATACGCCTTTGTATAAAATTTCAGTTCTTTTGCTCAAACGATGTGTACAATAAATTTTATGTCCACCATATTAGTTATAAAATAACGTCCTTTTCAAAGCCCATCAAAAATAAAATCAAAATGAACTCATTTCCTAGTTTCACAAACCAACATATCGTCGTCGGAACTGCAATACCCCCTATGTGGCAAATCATCAATTTTTCAGGAAGGCCAAGAAACGGATTTCTGTAGTACAGTCTTGAATACAATTTACGTACTTTAAAGCTGTTTTATCTCAAAAAGTAGAAGTTATTTTCACATGAAATTTTTCTAGAGTATGCAGAGTACACAGTACTATAAACTGGTGCAAAAACATGAAAAGTTAAAAAATGCCACATAGGGGTTATTGCAGTTCCGACGACGATATGCTACAATTGTTTCAATAAGTTACAAAAACGACCTAGTGTGTTTGCAGTAACGAAAACAAAAATTGTTTCATATCAAAAGTCAAATTAAAATAAGCTCATTCTCTAGCCTCACAAACCAATAAAATACAAAAACGACCTAATAGACGTTCAAATATGTGTTAGCAATAACTCAATAAAAGCCATGCTGCGATTCAAATGTGAAATCAAAAATAAGTAAATTTCCTAGTTTAAAAAAGCAGTATATGTCATATTAATTTCAATATAATACAACAAACGCCTTAGTAGACGTCCAAATGTTTGTTAGCAGTAACTCAAGAAAAGCCATGCTTCGATTCAAATACCAAATCAGAAATAAGTGCATTTACTTGTTTCAAAAAACATTATATGCCACATTACTTTCAATGAAAGACAACAAACGGCTTAGGAGACGTCCCAATATGTGTTAGCTAATAACTCCAAAAAAGGCATGCTTCGATTCAAAGTCAAATCAAAAATAAGTAAATTTCCTTGTTACAAAAACAGTATATGCCGCATTAGCTTCAATAAAATAGAATAACTGATTAGTAGACGTCCAGATATATGTTAGAAATAACCTAATAATAGCAATGCTTCGATTCAAATGTGAAGTTAAAAATGAGTGTATTTCCTAGTTTCAAAATCCAGTATATGCAACATTAGTTTCAATACAATACAAAAATAAACGGGTTAGTAAACGTCCAATGTATGTCAGCAAAAACTGAATGCAATCCTTGCTTAGATTCAAATATGGAACCACAATAATTTCGTTTCCAAGCTGCAAAAACATTATATGATATATTAGTTTTAATAAAATACAACACACGGCTTAGTAGACGTCCAAATGTGTTTTAGCAAGAACTCAATAAAAGTCTTGCTTCAATTCAAACTAAAAAAGTGCGTTTCCTAGCTATACAAACCAATTTATGCTACATTCGTTTCAATAAGATACAAAAATGACCTAATATACGACCAAATCTGTGTTAGCAGAAACTCAAAGCAAGCCTTGATTCAATTCAAAAGTCAAACTAATATAAACGCAATTCCTAGTTTCAGAAACCAATTAATGCTTACATTCAAGTTCCGTCCCGAGGTTAACATCTTCCATGGTACTTCAATCCTCACTTTCTACAATTTACCCAGGCTTTGAAAACAATGCCAGTTCGAGTTTAGTCAAATAACATTTTATTCAGTAAAATCACATGTTTTTTTTTATCTCAATTTGTGTATATCTCACTCTCAAATTATATTCAACAATTCTTCTTATGTTTGTTATCTTTCTATAATTTACCAACACTTTCGGAAGTTTTTCAACACTAATTTAGTCAAATTGCATTTTATTCAGTACAACATATTCCTGTTTTTGTCTCAGTTTTTGTATACCTCAATGCCAACTTATATTCAGTGACTCTGTTCGTGTTCGTTATCTTTCTGTAGTTTACCAACGCTTTCGGAAGCTTTCCAGTGAAATATCCTGCAATATATTTTAATTTACTCGAATAAGATCATTTTTGATTCTCTTTCTGTATATCTCACTACCAAATTATATTCAACTCTTGTGCAATTTACCAGTGTTTTCAATAAGCTCATCAAAATTACATTTTATTACTCAAAATCAGTGTTTATATTTCTTTCAATCAAACATCGTCAAACAATATTAGTACCAATACAATGTTCCTAGATCTCCTTAATATTTACAAGTAAATAAAGTTTGTTACATTCATGTCAATTAAGTACTTGTCAATAAAATAATAACCAACTCCTTTGTTATTATGTTTTTAAATTATTCATTTTTTGTGCTTCAACTTGCAATATCAAATACTTCTCTTTTCAGACTCTCAACCTGCTTACTCGTTTTTTTTCTTTGTCATTAACAAAATTAATTTGTTCGTGCTTACGGCGATACGGAGTACATTTTTGGCTAGCAAAAACAATTATCCAACAAGGTGGTTCTACTATTAGTTTTTTTCCCAAACTTTCCATGTACGCAGAAGGGGAGAAGATTACTTGTGGCTATCCGGAGTTCATATTGTAAAGCACTGCTAGCGTTTGTGGGAATTGTCTTTTGATTCATTGGAGACGTGTTTGAATTTATTTTTTTAATTAAGATATGCAATGCACTACAAGAAAATGTCCGTATACTCCAACCTTCCCCGTCCTCTATCTAACTTATGAGTAAGAAATTAAAATATCTCAATTCGTTGTATAATGTCAGGATAAATGTTAGTTTGAATAGAAACAATATGGAATCTTTTAGACAAAATTAAACATTTCCAGGTACGTAGGGAAAGTGCAAGACTTAAATAGCAGATGGTGTATCCAAACCCACTATATGACAAAAAAGGTAAGATAACCTGGATCATTATAATCTTGACTACATCCGCTGAGCTCTACACTGAAGACGATTCAACTCATGCAGTCCGTTCAACTTGTATAATTTTTTAAAAAATCACTCTTTTGCGCAGTGTTTTTCTCCTAAACACTTGGATACGCTACTTCAAATGCTTTACACAATTATACAACTGATGCACCACTAGTAAATAAATTCTTAAAATCGAATATGTTTATGTAGTGCCTCCACCTTGTAAGAATAGTGATACAAATATTCACATAATATTTAATAAAAAAAACATTTATTGTAATTTTTCACGTAATTTACCGCCTTTTGAACACTTACATTGAAAATGTAAAAAACCCATTATTTTGTCTGCTCCTTTAACTTCAACTGTAAATAGAAACTACGTGTACTTTAAGCTTCCTTTGTTTTCTTTTTAAGTAACAGCTTTAGTCAGATAGATGGCAATGTTTAATAAAAGCGTCAGCAGAACTCAAACGTTATCTTTAGAATCTCTTATATCAAGATAAATATTTCCAGTAATTCAGCCCCAAATATAGTTCATTCGTTATTCTTTAATTTTCCCTAGTCATGCTCTGTTCTCAAAAAGTTAATTATCATCTTTACGTCCCCTAAATGTTCCTAGAATACATTTTGATTACACTAAGACTGTAAGGAAAGAGCGCAAGTAAAAGTATTTTTCATCTGTAGACGCTTCAAGTAAAAGAACCAGTTAAACAGAATGTTGAGAGACTTAGGAACAAGAATAAAGGCCCCAGTGGCATAATAGTAGAGAGCTAACCGCAGGTTGCAGAAGTCATCGATTCGATTCATGCTCGTGCCATTTGGGTTTTGTGGTTGGAAAAACACCATGTGAGTGGATTTTTTGGGTTTCTTACATTTCCATCCACTTCCTGCATTCCACGAATTTATCTCACAATCATCCACCTAGGATGAGCCAAAGTTGCCTAAAGACCTTGAAAATAAAAATTGAATTCAAATTAAGAACAAGTAAAGTTAGTGAAGATCGGCAGTACAGTAAAATATTTAATGTGATTGAAGCAAAAACTAACATGCAGTTTCATTTTTTTAGAAAGTTATATTTCCCAAATAATAGAACAGTCGCATTTAACCTGGACTATTGGAATGTTCGCGCTGTGATTCATGCGGTACAATAAAAGAAGTTCCTTGATATTCCAACCGTTACGGGTTACCTCCAATGTCGTGAGTGATCAATCTTGGTATTCCCGTGCGGCTTCCCTGAGAACGATGAGTAAGCAAGAAGGGCCATGGAGTAACGTATTATAGCCAAGTTTGCAATGGGGAAATGTATCTCAAATTCACGAACTTTGACCAAACTGTGGAGACAATATAGAAAATATTGTATTTGATGAAGCCTAGAATATGAATAATGTAAAGAACACGTATTATAAAAGGAAATTATATCAGAAGTCTTTGATTTTTAATCACACATAAGCGGTGAATCTGGTTGTAAGGTACAACAGATTATATAGAAAAAAATGTCTAACTTATTGAAAATTAGTATTAATACTGCTCGTAATTGTCAAAAGTAACTTCGGTTATCTCATTGGTTCTTCGCACCTTGGCTGAGAACAACACATTTATGTTCATGCAGATGAATATGTGTCTTTGGTTTATTTTTCAACAGAAGAGAAGGATTTCTTGATGCACATTCTTACATGGGACAACACATAGGATGAAACAAAATAATAGGGACATTAATTTGCTCCTGAATGAGCCCAATCATGTTGAAAATTGTGACATACTGGGACACTAGTAAAGAAGTCTAGAAAGTTTTGTGGACATTCTTGAGGACTAACAGGATTAGTTCATGTTAACAACGCCAGACCACATCCAGACTACAGGGATATGGCCACATTAAGATAACTTCTATGAGATATGATAGCAATCTGCCTCCCGCATTATGGTCCAGGTTAGTTCGTATTGAATATCGCTTGCGTGCGAGGTTGAAACACGAATTTGGACGTCATTTAGACGCAATCATATTCCCTTATCTGAACTATTCGGGAATACATATGCGCTAAACGCACCTTCATTGTAGAGGTGATGAAACAGCTTCCAGAACTTTGACAAAGATGGATGAGATCGCAGTGAGATTACTTCCAATAATAACAAGATTTAACTGGAATGTAATATTATCATTATTACAATCGTTCTGTTAGTCACTGTCAGATTTTTAGGTTCTAATATAAAACATGAGGTAAAAATAAATCAGCGACATCTGCCCTCTTATTATTGGTAAGAGAGCGTTGACTTGTGGGCAGTATGAAGTGACTTGTCTCGGGTTTGATGCCGAATAAACTCTTGATTTTTATCTTTCTGTTTTATAAGGGCATTACTCGCTTTATTATTGCTTATAAAATAATGGCACCTTTGCTTGTTTTTCAATTTCCAGCGGTTCATGGTGCCTATCGAACATTAACGAGCCTAGTGTTCTCATTCTCTGTAACACAAAATAATCATTTCCCTGTCTTCAGTCTCTCGCTGCATGAACCTTTTTATTCGTAATTATTTGCGGTGGCGGATCACTTGACGTGCGGGGAAAGATGAAGATTTAAATTATTCCAGTAAATACATATGATGTTTTGGAATACAGTATATGTGCAATCGGGGATCATCAGGGAAAGGTTTTATTTCGAGGACTATTTCATTAAAATTATTTGTATAAGCTTCTTAGATCGTTATTCGGACGTAAAGGTTTCGATCTCTAACGCTATGTAGCAGCACTGTCTTTGTATTTGTCCATTATTTTCTTCTTGGAAAGAAATTGCAATGATGCTTTAACGAAGTCAAGCCAAACGAATTGTAACTTTCAGAGGAGCAATAAATTAAACCCTTTTTCGGGTAATCCTTGTAGTTTATTTATTTTGAGCCAACAATCATTTCGTAATCCATGCTGCTCACATCGTCATGGAATTTGAATGAAATATAGATTATAATGGGTCGTCCATATTGTACAGTATTCCCAAGCGAAGTAGCCGGTGGTCAGTCGTTGGTAAACCCTCAAACACTTTCGAAGAGCAAAGTTGAGGTCGGTAAATATTTTGTTGTTACTGTGGTAAATGTTGTCTGTTATAATCTCCTTCCTTCTGTAAAAAGGATTACTACTCTCACGTAATGTGCAGAAACAAACGTAATGACCAAACAATTAGATAAAAATCAATGACTAACATGTAAACCGTAACAAATGTAACTATCTTATCGACGGTATATTCGAATCAATACTTTAGGAAATAGATACTGTATTTATTTTGTAGAAAACGAGTGTTTTATTTATACAAATCCAAGATGGTGGCTAAGAACAGCCTAATTGGTTCAGAGCCACTCGTTCATTCTTAGCCTCATTTTACGTTTTCAGCCTCGGCAATTTTATTTTACATTTTTATTAATTAATTTATGTATTACAAATCAGTGTATTTAATCAAAATACTGTGTCTGGGAATTGTTTTTGAAACTAATTTTATTATATTAATAATTAAATGTCAGACATACATTGTGAATGTTTTGAAACACATATAGAATTTTTTTTGTTTATACAGATTGAGTATAGATGGCCGTAAGGGCGTTGCAAGAATTATGAGTTGTTTTGGTTAAAAATTGTGATTATGCTGACAAGAGGGACACTGTTCAATAGTAGATATATATTTTTTTCTAGAAATTTTGCTCTGAATGTGAAAACTGGTTTCTAAATATTATTAAAGTTTATAAAGTACATTTTAATCATAATGAAGACTAAAATTTGACACTATGATTTGAATATCATAAACCTAATTGCTGCAACTTTGAATGCAAGTAACTAACTAACTATTTAAAGTTATTTTTTGAAGAAGCACATGATGGGAGAAGTATACCCGTGCTTTATTTAATGAGATCAATACGTTCCAACTATATCAATTTTCACTTTTTATAAGAGTGTTAATATACTTGACTTTATCACATAATATAAATTCCACAAGTAATAGGGCGTTACTCCTTTACTGTCAACCACCAAATAAGTCACTTACTATCAAACAGTCCTTGTATTTTTTTTCTCAACCTGTTGGACCGAATAGTATAACCTACAGCTTTTCCTTCTCAATCATCAAGTAGTACTCTGATCACCTACCAAATATATTCGTACCGAATCGTGGTATACTCATCCAGTGATCTCCATATTTCAAACTAAAATCTTAAATAACACATACATGTGGACCTGATTCATTACTGATAGTATAATTATATTCAGACAACGCGAATGTGGATGACAAAAAAATGCAACACAACTGTTTTATGCTTGAATTTGAACTTCAATTTTATGTAAGATCTTTAAGCAACTTTGGCTCAGGCCAAATGGAAGATGAAAGGAAATTACTCGAATGAAGAAAGGTGGAGGAAAAGGCCGATGTAACTCACACACACGGAGTTTGTCCACCACAAAGCCCACGTGGCATAAGCCGGGATTTAAAGAAGAACTCCACTACTGAACCACAGCATCCCCACTATTCTTCCAAACTTTCCTAGACATAGATGGATGACATTTCGAGTATATTTTGTAACCCGATGACGTTTTGTACACGCACAAACATCATGTAGACATAATTTGTAAAATACATGATATATTAATAAACTGTTTTAAAAGAGTCCGTAAAGTATAAACACACATTAAAAGGTCTTAACTGGAATTCTCTATTCAATATTTCTCTTTCACATGTCGTTAGTCACATTTACATAAAGTTTCATGTTTGTCCGATTGACCATTTATCATCTAGAACTGGCCAAACAGCGAAACTTTAATTATAACTACTTGATATTAAAACGAAATAAACATGCTTTGCAGACGGAGTTTTCACTAAGATTTTACTGTTTTATTGCATCATTCTATAAGAAAATTTATTCTCTTTCCAATGGTACAAGTCTCATTATATCTGTATCTGGTGTTTTTTTAGATATTGATAGTATTTTGTTCCACGGTGAACACCATTTCAGAAACTGTTTTTTTTTCGCAATCATAAAGCAATATCTCAAACGCTTTAAGCTATACCACATTTTTGTTATCAAATTTGGATTCTCTGATAAATTTTACATAAGAAAAATATAACGTTGTATTTTAGAATTCATAAAGCACGACTTAACAAATAAAATTCCAATGGGCGAGTCTTCGTAAAGTGTTGGTAGTGACAACATTTAAAGACAAAGCATGCGAACTTTGAAGCGCTGTAACTCAGGATACCCGTGGCTTAGTAGCCTATAAGTTAGAATAAATGAAAATAACCCTCCCAATAATAAATATGCCAAATTTCATCAAAAAATGGAAACTTTCAGTGATATTTTACCTATCTGATTTGGCATGAAGTGACCCATAAGTAAACAAAACAAAATCATGTTTAATTATACATATATTTCTTTCATCAGCTTTTGAATACCAGAACATCCACAATTTGTTGAAACTTTTAGCAGTGAATCTCTATCCTTACATAATGTCACAGTAACAATGTTCTTGTACTTCTATTGTTTGCCAACATCACTAAACTAATTGTTGTTCTACTATTGAGTATTATGCACAGAATTTTAAAATATCTTAAAGATATATTTTTTAAACAAAGAAGGAATATTGGAACAAAGTTGAAATTTTCTCACTGAACCTCTAGTATACTCTCATGTTACAGGTAAAATTTTATTATTGTCATTAATTACCAACATCGTTAAACAAATTAATGTCCCATCAACAAGCGATACATTTTTTTAGTTTTTCGTGTTTTTAACAACCCCTGTAATAAAACCTGGCAACAGAATACTTCTTCTGAAATTGTAGGAAGATACTGTGTGTCATTGAGGTAATTCTGTCAATATTTCACGTAATTTGGGCAATAATAACAGAAACTATACATTTATTTATGGACCTTTGCTGTTTTTAAGGGCAGTCGCGAATAGGAGATATCATGTTTTTCGGCCTTTCTTTGGCATCCTATGTCTAGAATGGAAAGGAATACAAAAGATATATTTTACATTTCTTCGGGGATAGGTCAGAACGCCCAACGATCAGAACCCCCACACAAACTGTCAGAATCCCCACAAAACCGCCAAAAAGCAAACACCCAAATGGTCAGAACCCCAACGGTCAGAAACCTAAAAACTAAAAACGCTCAGAGCCCCCACACAATCGGTCAGAATCCCCACACAAACGGTCAGAATCTCCAAATGTAAAAACGGTCAGAACTCTCACGAAATTGTCAGAACCCCCCACGCATGGTCAGAACCCCACACACATGGTCAGAAACTCCACGGAACAGTCATAAACCTCACACAAATGGTCAGAACCCCCACACAAGGTGTCAGAATGCTCACACAAAGGGTCAGAATCTCCACGCGCATAAACGGCCAAAACTCCCACGCAAACGTTCAGAAAACCCAAAATTGGAAGATGGTCAGAAACCCCACCCGAGTTGAGGATAGAAAAGTCCAAATCAAACATAGCTTTCATTCGGTAACAATCGTAACGTAAGTATCGGCACCGAGATTCATAAAAGTTTGGTGTATTATTAGGAACTGCAAATGCTGACATTGTTCCACCCGTATAGCCTATTATCAGCTATAATGTAACTAACATTGTTACATAAGTCGCAGAATTCAATGTAGTTTATTTCAGAACGTTGAATCTGTCCTCGGGATTATTTTCTGCATTCCTTATAAAGTACTTAGTGACCATTGTACATAAACAGATAATAAATCTATATTGACACTATAACTTTTGCCTGATATTTGCAGTTTCGTTAGAATTTTGACAACAGTTGCTTGTAGTTTTTATTTCCATTATTTAATCCGACCGACGAGAAAACTACATCACTGATGTTCTAAATGGATAAAGTACCACCCGTTGGAATATTGATTGAGAATATGTAAAATTACTGGGAAAATGTTAGTAAAGAATAAATTAGACAAAATCTAGAATTTATTAGAACTGTAAATGCTACTATGGCGTTTAGTTGATCCTAAAGAGACTGACCACAACACATAATTGTTCCATGCCCCCTTGAATGTAATTTACATTATGTTATGTCATTTTGCAAAAACGTTCCAAGCACCATTTCCAGCTTTGTTCATTTTATGGTATATCCCTAATCCCATGACTCAATCTTAAAAAACGCAAGTCAACCAAGCACCAGTTCCAAATACAGTTTGCAACAAGAAGGTGCCAAGCACCTTTCCAATTGTGACTTTCTCCTTTTTTGCAATGCTATGTTTTTACTGTGGAAAGCAAAATGGTGCCATGCTCCAAATGTTGTTAAAGGCAGCTTGCTAGATGGCAACATAAAACTGAACTCAATTTGTGAAGTGTTGTATAAAAAACAAAAAATGTTCTGCAAAGATTGATGCTATATGCTACTCAAAAGCAGATGCTACCAAAAAGATGACCCAACTTGATGCATCTGAAGAGGACTTATCGCAAATATCTGAAGAACAAAATGCTGAAGTCAGTGAAACCAGAAGAGATGACATACAGTGATGATTTAACCAACAGAGAACCTCTCATAGTTAGATCACCCATCCATGGAACACCAGCCCCTGCCATAGATTACTCAGAAGATGAAGACAGTGTCCATGGGTTAACTGAATCAGAGAGCAGTTACAAGCTTGATGATAGTGGCTCTGAAGAATCAGAAGAGGAGAAAAAATTGGAAGTGAGTGTGAAGAAGCAGAAATCAAGGAAGAAGAGAGCAGCGATTTGGTTCAAGAAAGTAAAAGGCAAAGTTACAATGAAATGGATCTTGATGCAAGTGGCAGTTCCTGCAATAATGACACAGTTGGCAAACATTTTCGTAAGAAGAAGGGTAAAGAGTTTTGGAAGCGAAACATAAGAAAGCAGAGACATGGTATAGGTGAGCCATACAGCAATCGAAAAGAACCGTGAATTTCAGGAAAATGTTTGAAGCCAAATCCTTGTGCATCTAAGCAGAAGTGTCAATTCCGCTCTTGGGACATAACAGAAGACTGCAGAGGTGATTTGTTTCGGTCGTGTTATGGGCTGAACAATCAACAGCAACGTGATTTCATCACCAACAATGTAGAAAAGATTGGTGAGAAGAGGAAACGCAGTGCTGGTGACCCAAAGCGACTGTTCACATATCTACCAATTGATGATGATAAGCGAAAAGTGTGCAGACAGTTTTTTCTAGCAACTCTTGGTGTCGGGAAGAAGCTCGTGCACTACAGTGCTGATCACACAACTCCTTTCAAATTAGCAAAAGAAGATGAACGTGGACTACAATAAAGTACAAACAAAACCTAAGAATGGAAGGTAGACGATGTGAAAAAGTTTATTGAAAGCTTTCCAGCTGTCCCGTCACACTATACGAGGAAAGCTACGGAAAAACAATATCTCACATCAGATTGTACAAAGCATAGGATATACACTGAGTACGTGAATCAGCAAAACAAAAACGGAAAAGCACCAGTATCTGAGAGGGTATTCATGCGAGTCTTCAAGTCGTACAACATTGCAATCCAGCAGCTTAAGAAAGATAAATGTGTAACATGTGAAAACATAAAAAACAAACGTCTCAACAAAGAAGACATACCAGATGATGTACTGATGCCATAGAAAAAGCACAAGAAGGAAAAGAAAGCAGTTATGGTTGAAATGGAAAGTGACTTGGCAAAAGCAAAGGAAGACAATGGTCGCCAGCTTTGATCTACAAAAGGTTCTATATACTCCTCACTCGAAAAGTACTCTTATCTTCTACAGTAGGAAATATTGTGAGTACAATTTAAGTGTTTATGAAAACGCAACAAAACGTGGTGACTGCTTTCTCTGGGGGGAGTGTGAGGGGAAAGGGGGCACGGTAGAGATTGCATCATGTGTCAGAAAATGGATACTTGGACTTGGATCAAGGAAGTCCAGCAAATCACTGAAGAGCATATTGTATTGCGATAACTGTATTGGCCAAAACAAAAATAGGGCCATGTTCAGCATGCTGTATTACACAGTGCAAACTACTTCATTTGTCGAAAGCATAACTCTCAAGTTTTTAGAGAAGGGCCACACTTATATGGGAGCCGATACGGTCCACGGAACTATAACAAGTTTTACCAAAAACCGTCGAGTGATGGCACCATCTGTATGGTTCACAATGATTGAATCAAGCAGACTTCAACCAGAACCGTTTGTTGTTTCTGAGATGACAAATCATGATTTTGACGAGTGGTCAGCAGTCCAATCTAAGATTCTGCCACAAGCAATGAAGGATGATAAGGGTGACCGAGTAGTGTGGAGTGGAATGAGAATGCTTCTCTTTGAAAAAGGTGCAAATAAAATGACATTTAAGTACTATTTTGTAACAAACAAAACACGAGCATTGAAAATTAGGAGTACCAGGTACCATCTCATGAACATTGTTGTTCCCAAGGCATACAAAGAACACATTCCAATCTCAACAAAAAAGTATGAAGATCTGAAGAAATTATGTGAAAATTGTGTTATTCCTACCCACGCAATGCGACAAGAATATCTTATCTTGCCACATTCTGCAGCAAAGAAAGACATTATTGACTTAGGTGAAACGTATGATTATAAACCCATGTAGACAACCTTCAAAGTGATGTGCAGCTTAAATTAACATTGCGATTATTAGTACTGTTTTTTTTAAATTCAAAATTGTTATTCAAGAAGGTAACATTTTGTTTGAATTTTATTGGAGAGAACCTAACATTGTTTGAAATTATTTCCATTGAAGGTCATTGGGTCTCTTCAATGATTACTATTGCAGTAGTTTTTAATCACATTCTTATGATGCTGGTTATTAAACAAACATTCTTCAGGAATTATTTGTATTGTTCAATAAGAGGTTAGTTTCTGTTCTTTATTAAGTATAAAAGTTTGAAACAAAGATATCACTGTAGAATGTTTTTCCTTGTAGGCT
>JAGDQP010026573.1:0-25782 GCA_022664845.1 Lepisma saccharinum
CCCCCAACCAGGAAACACGGGTATTTTGTTGTACTGGTTTGGGGGATGGTTGGGCGTGTGGGTCCTGGTGCAGGTCCAATTATCGATATAATAAATTCTCCCTCACAAAAAAAGTTAGGCCCCAAGAACGAAAGTAGCTCCGAGGAGCTAGAAGTCCCACCTGGGGGCCCTGCGAGCCCAGGTATTTTACTTTCCCGCACCACTGGTCAGAGGAAATGGAAAGAAAAAATCTGAATGTTGATACCTTGCTTTTGGTATTCGCTAGCTTGGTAAATCTTTGATTTCCTTATGCCGTTGCAAAGCGCTTGGGAAACAAACTGAGCTCTAGCAAGGACTCAACGGTTAGCTGTAGCGACCATCACTTATTTTGATGTGGATTGGGGCATGCTAATCGCTTGTGGTAGCTGGCAGAACGATGAAACTGTTCGATGTATTAACGACATAGAAGAATATGACCGTAAAGGAGGAAATAAACGTTACATGCATGCGACATAGCTGGTTAGGAGAGCGTAAAAGTTCATGAAGTTTTGCTATGTACACAAGTTCATTTATACCGCCGAATTTCTTCGTTAATCAAGGAGAGATTTCGAATACCATATAGTTAGGAAGATTTCTAGAAGATCGCCAAGGCTTCTATGTTATGAGAGAAGACCTTTGAATGGAATTTAGTTACGACGTTATTAATAAATGACTGTTTACAACTGGTTAGAGCTGTTTAGAACTATGTTTAGAAAGAATTATTACTTACAAATAGTTATAATAAAAATCATAGATTCATATAGTTTTACACATCGGATAGGGTCATATACGAGATTAAAAGTATTATAGACTTCAAGGTAGTAGTTCACTTGTCGAAAGGGCGAGTGACAGAGACATTCATCTTGGTACATTCGATTGTCTACGAATTCTAAAACAAGTGAATACTATAGGAGACTATTTTCATTAAAAGTAATAGTGCTAGTGTTGATATAACATAATGTAGACTTTTGTCTTACGTTTAAAGAAAAGCCTTTAAGTATAAAAGACTATTCATCTGAACCATTTATTATGTTGTAGTAGAAGTGATCTTAAGTGAACCTTACGTTGATAAAAGTTATCGAACTGGTAAATGGAGAGAATAAGTGTGATAGGAATAAAGACTCTTACTCATTGAGAAATATCTCAGTAGAATATTGAAGACAGTATATATTTTAATCCCATATTATTCTAGTTTTCTTCTTATAGTCATTATATTGTCTCACATAGAGTCCTATAATCTTTCAATGAACAAAGGAGTGATCAGTTCTGGGAAGAAGAACATCTAACATTGGTAATATATTTTGCTATATTTGACACTTAAGAGAAGCATGTGACAAATTATCATATCCACATGAGAATTCATATCTATAAGTGGTAAAGAAATAAAGTCAATCAGTGCTCAGTGAATCATTACTACTTTCTATATATTATACACATGAAATTCATACAAGAAAAGTGAAGAACGATGTTCAGGTGAATATCAGTGAATATACCAAGTAAAAGAACAGTGCTTTATTTTATTTCCTAGAGGAAAGCAAAATTCAATAAAAATATACTTATAATATCCAATGATTAATGTTATATTAGAAGAAGCTAATAAAGTACGGTATGCTTAAAGTGAATTGGATTAACGTTTGGTGTATTATTTTTCATCATACTAAAATTCTCTACTACATCAAGTTAAGTAGTAATCAAAATAAAAAAAATGGTAATTGGTATAATCACTCATTATTACTAAATCCCTTCAGTTTCAAGTAATAGTAGTATCCATATTGTTTCTTTCTAATAAGCTTAGTCACAAGAACAACCACCACAATTGTCATACCATCCATATTTCTACGTTTCATCATTTTCGGGTTCCTCTGTCGTTATTTGATGACGATAGCACCTATAATTTTGTCTGTGAATGTTTACCTACACAGTGTACCTACATACGAATTTACATCAAAATCGGACTCTGACACTTGGCTGGTGTTCCTTGGTAGAGAGGTTACAAAGTTTGTTTCCTGCCAATTGTTACCGCGAAGGGTATCGAAAGGCGAAGCCCTACTACGGAATTAATCACATGTAGTTAAGACCTCCTAACAACAAAAGACCTCCTAACCTTTCTCAAAGACAAACGTACCAAAAGACGTCAAGAGTAAGATATATACAAGAAACCACTGAGCATTGATCTCAAATACCTGATGAGACGAAAGAGATCCTTTCGAAGGCGTTCTTCCACAGTTAACCGCCTAGCCTAGGGAATAAGGCGTTGGATCAATAGCCGTAATGTAGCAGGTTCAAATCCCACTGATTTCAAGTTATATTTTTACTCTTTTTAATTCAGAACATTACTTTTCTTTGTTACTACTTATGGATAAATACTTTCTTTTGCTTCTTTTTACATTTTCAATATTTTGTTGCATCGTTTTTATGTTCAAAAGATGACAATTTTATCTGAATATATAGAAATTCATCTAAAGAGAATGCCGTTCCTATCGAAAAGAGGTACCCTAGATCATCGTTTGTCGAGCAGGAATTTCTAATCTTTTCTCCGATGATAATCCGCTCTGAAGGAGTGGTCACTCTTTACGCTCTCGCAAGAGGAAATATTCCGCTCAATTCGAGTGGAATTCTGCTCTTCCGAATTCAGTATAAACTGCGGTCGACAATCAATATATCGTGTTGCACAATATCAAACGCTTTGCTGGTGTTGGTGTAAATTACTTCAAAATTATTACCATTATATAAAGGACATGCTTTGTAATTGGTGTTCAATAGGTAACTGTCGATTTCTTTGGTAAGAAACCATGTTGAAATTACTGGACGAACAGTATTTAGTGTATGATTATTTAGGGCAATTCCGAACACTTTTGCTAGAGCTAGAAAAATGCTATCGAAAACTTCCGTTTTCTTTAGCTTTTGGTTTTCCCGATTTCAGGGCTGGCATATCCTGTTGTTTGCTTTGGGTTTATTTGTTTATTTACACTTTTGATTTCACTCCCACTGAACCCCGAAATAATAAATGTCTAGGACAAACATCATTTTCAATATTTTTTTTGCCGTGACATATTTCTTTTTGACAATATGTCAAGAAGTTGATAGATTCACTGAAAATGCAATCTCATCATTTCTATACAGGTTTTCCAATGTACGACATAGGTCTTGAAGAAAGATGACGTGCTTTGCGCATAAAAATTAAAAAAAAAACTCTTTTGGGTACTTTAATATGTTGTTCTCCACGTTTTTAATCACTGTTTTGTATGCAGCTGGTGTCTCATTTTAGTTCCTTTCACAATTTATAGAATTATTTAAATTTATACTGACAACTATGCCCTCCCACCAACCAGTTAATGATGATATGATTTCATTTAATTTATAATGTTTCTTCTGAACCGACAAGGGATTTTCTAAAGATTACTTTGCTAAGGGAATAAATTTCTTAAATATGCCATAGATAATTTCATTAGAATGATCTGATACTTGCTTTACATCAGTGCAATTTCTAATGAACTGGTAATTTACTTTAGGTAACTTGTGCCAAAGAGAAAAATATTTTTTCGAAAATTAGAGTTTGTACTATTTCTTGTAAGTTTTAAATTTGAAGGTTGGTTACGTATTATAGTAATACTAAGAGATAGATGATACATATATCTCGTGTGTGGGGATAACATTTGTGTAATGATTCTTCTAGTAAGACAAATTTCTTTATCGATGAATAATTTGTATAATTAACTACGTGGGGGCCATTTTGTCCACTTTCCCGCATTGTAGAATATATCTTCGTCGATGTTTCTTTAAGGAAACTTCTCCGGTAAGTAGGTTTAAAATCATAGAAGGAGTACGAAATGGCACTATTCAGCCTACAGAGAATATGTAATTTACTAATTTTTAAGAGTAATTTGAGACTCAGTTTTCATAGTATTGGAGGTATTGTACCCGAAAACCACTTTATAGAAATCCTTATGTGCGTACATATCGTTAATTGTCTTGAATTCAGAAATTGTCTTTTGTATCGGACAAAACGAGAGTCATAGGATATTTTGAGCATTGGTGTCACTATTGCTAACGACGCGGGATCTTATATTCGTGCTTTACCATCCGTCTGTCTATCCGAGTCCAACATATATATCTTTGAATCACAAGATGCAGAGACTGGGTTAGAGCTGTCGTTGGAAATATCTTGGTTAGTCTTGCGTAAACTGCTAAAAGTGGTGAAAATTTCATCATTAGTTTTGGTTTGTGTCTGCAAAACGTTGAAAATATCTGCATTACGTTATTCAAATAGGTATGTATAATGTATATTACACAGTAAAATAAAATGGTTTCTTAAAATGGTGAAAAATGAACCGATAAATATTTATTTTGGAAATGAGATATCAGAATTCTCATTTAATTAAATGAAAATGCTGATATCTCATTTCTAACAACATTGTTTCTCGGTTCATAGATAAGAACTTTTAGCTAATTTTAGGACACTATTCTTTTCCCGTGTATATTACATTCATCGTTCAACTCATTCTATGTGTTTGTGTTATGTATAGCTGGCTGTTTGTATGAATTTGTGTGTGGCAATCATTATAAATTTACAATGATTTTCTAGGAGGCAGATTTATTCATGATTCATTGAAATTTCAGAAGGGGAAATTTGAGAGTAGATACAACATTTTATGTCAATATTTATTCTATCCTCAGAGGGTGATCATATTACTATTGCTTCACTTTTAATGTAATCTGAACCAAGGAGTTTTTAAAGATATATTTTTACTGTCTGGTTAATTAATATGTAAAAACCGGCTCCTCCTTACTGGAAGAGTTTATGATAAAAGTACAATAAATAAGAAGTACCAGGTTTTGTAATTCAGAATTGAATTGTTGACTCGAACAACGTTGTAGCTGACATGTTTTGTGTGCAGCGCTGTAATGATGGAACAACGTTTTATTGAATATCGATAATAGCTATTAGTTAGGATTTCTCAAGAGTTCCTGTTAATTATGTGCTGTGAAATGCGCGGTGAGATAAAAACACTGTAATAGAACGAACCAGGACCAGTTATCTTCTTAGTTCTTTTTGTTAGTTACAACGTTGTTCCAGTCAACAATTCAATATACGATAGTCATTTTGTTCGTTTTCTCTCAAAGTGTTTTGCGAGCTATTGACACTAGGCGCATATGTAACCGAGTTGCTTTAAAAAAAATTGCCAGGGGAAAATTTAAAAGAAAAGCGATACTTTCGGGAATATTGCTACTTTGAATGCATGTAAACTACTTACCGTAGCATCTTTTTTATTGTCAAAATACAATATATTATTATCAATTCAGATTCCACAAAGCCATTGCCAATTCGAAATTATATAAAAATTATATAAGGTAAATATTAATTACATTCCCTGTACACACAGAAAATAAAATATTCTAAAATGAATTATATTATTTGATGCGCAAAAATATATATAGTCTGTAGTAGACATATATTTTCTGAATTCCTATGGGAATATAATTTTTACACTGCTGCATCTTTAGTGCATTCAATGAAGAAATTATTTTTAAAACGCAAAAACTTGAAAAACAGATAATGTGTCGATTTGCTGAGGTGACTCAAATGGTGTAAGTATCTCTATAATTCTGTTTATTAAAGTTAACACACTCTCTTTTGGGATTTTAGTAAAATAAATGTTATTATTTTCAGTATATTTTCATAATGATTGATCGTGAATTTAATAGACTGTTCATATGTTGTTCATATATTAACAATACAATATTGTAGACCCAACTTTAATTCTGGTGTTTTCAGCTATCATACAACCTTTTCCAATGTATAAGGATATTACAAATCTTCCGAACAAAACACATAAATAGGAAAAGCACTGATGGAATGAAACAGAGATAAATGGAGTAACGAAAGTTAATGGATTCACGTTTGTTCGATACGAGGAAAAAGTACTTCATTGCACTTGCTACTTTGTTTCTTTTTGCGTGCATGGCTGAATTTAGGCTGGAGATGCAAACGCATTACCCTAAACAAACGCACTTCACGCATTTCAATAATCCAACTTCGTCAGTTTTCAAACAAGCTAACGTGAGTAAAATGAGGAGTTCCATTCACAAAGTGTTTTGCCTACTACGTTTCCAACCAGAGTGAAAGGAAAGTATTAACATTAAGTGATAATTTATGCACTGTATAGGAAAGTATCCAAATACGAGAAAGAACTTCAAATTAAAATTGAAAGAGGAATTACGCGTTATCTCTGTTGATATTCATTTCTGAAACTTGTATTATTTGACAAGGGTAAATATCATTACTACTACGGGGGCACTCAGTTACAATTTTGGAGCATGATTCCGCATTAAGAATAGTGCCTTTCCGGCGGTACAGAATATAGAGTAAGCTAGAACGCCCGTTTGACCGATTGTCTAAGTATAACACGTAAATTGTGTAGGAGTGATTTTAACACAAAGGTAGGTTGGAAATAAACTTAAAAAAAAAAAATAGATTTGAAGTCACGAACAACAATGAAGAAAGACTGATAACTTTTGTTATTGTGAACAACCTACTACCAAATAGCACATACTTTGAACACAAAGATATTCACAAATACACATAATTGTCTCCGGATAGCAGAACACATAACTAAATCGATCACGAATTGGTAAATAGACAAAGACATAACATCATAATGAACTTTCGGGTTACAGAAGACCGGAATGTGACACCGACCATCAGTTCGTGATTGCGAAAGTGAGAAAAATGTTGTGCACTGCGAACAGCGAAATCAAAGCATCAAAACAACTTAAATTTCTATTTAAACTATTAGATACTTCGAGTGTAAAAGCGGATTACCAACTCGAAGTCTCAAATAATTTCTAAATCTGAACCGACTCAAGTAACAATAAAAATGATATTAGTAACGAAGTAGATGTGAATATATGAAAGGCAATTCGTCACAAAGCGAAGGGCGGAGCGAAAGAACGCGTAGGTGAGAGAAAAAGACAGAAAACAAACCTTAGTTTGACACAAAAGCAATGAAGACAGCTATGGCTAAATACTCAAACAAAGTAACTGCAAACCACATCAGTAACGCGAGACGTAACGCTACACGCAGACTTAGAAACAAAAGCCGAAAAAAAAACCGAACATACATAAATTGATAAACACTATATGAAAAATGCTGGCCGGGTGACCGAGCTGTCTGGCGCCACTTGCTTGTTTTGACTGCTGATAACGATTTGCAACTTACAACCAGACAAGTTTCATGTCATCGTGTAGTGTTTAATAGCGTTGAACATGGCGCAATTTGTACCTACAAACTACGATGTGCGGACAGCATTGATTTTTTGTTATCATTTGAAGAAAACTGCTGCAGAATCGCATCGCATGCTTGTCGAAGCTTACGGTGATCATGCTCTTGGTAAGTCACAGTACCATGCGTGGTTTACAAAATTTAAAAGTGGCGATTTTGACGTGAGAAACAAAGAACGTGGAAGTCCACCGAAAAAGTTTGCAGACAGCGAATTGCAAGCTTTGTTGGATGAGGAGGACGCTCAAACGCAACAGCAACTCACGGATCAATTAAATGTGACACGAGAAGAAGTTTCCATACGTTTAAAAGCCATGGGCAAGATTCATAAGGTGGGAAAATGGGTTCCACATGCATTGACTGAACTACAGCAGGAAAACCGAAAAACCACTTGCGAAATTCTGCTCGCCAGGTACAAAAGGAAATCATTTCTCCATGGAATTGTGACTGGTGACGAAAATTGGATCTATTTCGTGAATCCTAAGCGTAAAAGATCATGAGTAAATCCAGGAGAACCAGCTATATCGACTGCAAGACCAAATCGCTATGGACGGAAGACAATGCTTTCTGTTTGGTGGGATCAGAAGGGAGTGATCTATTATGAACTGCTGAAGCTTGGTGAAACTGTTAATACACAACGTTACCGACAACAAATGATCGATTTGCATCAAGCTTTGCGTGAAAAACGACCAGAATATGACCAAAGACAACATAAAGTTATTGTGTTTCACGATAATGCACCCTCCCACACAGCAAAACCGGTCAAGGAAACGATTGCGACGTTTGGCTGAGAAATCCTTCCGCATGCAGCTTACTCACCAGACTTGGCGCCTTCCGATTTTCACTTATTTGCATCCATGGGACACGCACTTGCTGACCAGCGCTTCACATCTTACGAAAATGTACGAAAACGACTTGATAATTGGTTTGCAGCACAAGAGGCACAGGTTTTTTGGTCTGGCATCCACACATTGCTTAAACGATGGCAGAAATATATCGCTAGCGATGGCCCAATACTTGGAATAAAATAGTTCTTAACATTATCATCCAATCACTGTGTCTTTTCTGTACATAAATTTTGGTTTCATATTTACGCACCTCGTATAGAAAGAGCGATAAATCTGAACCTATCGATGGTTCAGAGCGCTTTTTTGACCAAAATTAGCAGAAGAGTAAGGTATATCAGGTAACCTCGAGAAAGCATGATTTAGAGTGCTTTCTTGCATATAGACTGGCGTAGTGACCAAAGGTGTGATTGTAAAGAATAGTGGCCTGAGCCTTAGATGCCTAAAGGTCTTAAATAAAATTAAATTCAAAGGAATAAGTTCGCATAGTGTGATCTAAATGTGAAAACACACGTGTATTTGTAAAACGCTTAATGGACACTGAGTGGAATGCACTATTAATTATAGGGTAATTTTGTCATGGCCGCCATCTTCAATCTTGCTAGATGTTTTTAAAATGAAAATTGGGGATCATATAATACATATGTCAATCTGGGCTACCAGAAATACATTGTTGAAGTCTCTTTTTTTTAAAATTTGCTTTTGAAGTAGATAATTAGATGTGACACGAATATATGTAGATGATTCGAAAGTTTTGATATACTGTGTTCTTTTCTTTCTGAAACAGTGTGGATACTAATGCATACTAATGAGTACTGGATAGATGATATCCAGTAGGCTTTTTTCTATTTTTAAGCGTTTTACAAATATACGTGTGTTTTCAGATTTAGATCACACTGTAAGTACTTATTCTTTTGTATCAAACTTTTTTCCATTACGCCCGTCTTCATGCACGAAAGCACTTTTAATGATGTTTTCTGCAAGTTTCATGTTCCACCTTACTCCTGTGCCAAGTTTGGTCGAAAAATCGTCCTGAATCATCGATAAGCTTACTGTGAGTGGAATGTGGTTACTACGAGTACCAAAATGCACCATATGTTGGGTACGTTAAACCAGATTTTAACGTTGAAACATATTAGAGGATAAATGGGAATACAGTGGGACGTGTTGTGTAGTACCTAGGTACTAAACACTAAGGCATGTAACTGCAGTACCTAGTACTTGTAACTAGGTACTTTTTTCTGTACCTAGTACCTGAGTCTTAGGTACTTTGGATAATAACTGAACGATAAATTTCTCAATGATAAAGTTTTATAAAATGTTTCTAATATTAGGCTGGTTATAACAATGCTAATTAACTGCCCTTGTAATGCGTGTTAATTTGTCGTATACTACGCATATTTCCACATAGCTTCAAAAATGGCGCACAAACTAGCCACTTTTGAAAATTAACTTTACTTTAAAAAATATTTATAAAAAAAAACTTTTACTTTCATTTAACATAAGTTATAAATAATAATTTCGTTATTAACTAATATTTTTATTAATGCTATTAATTTTGTAAATCAATAGCCATTATAATTTAATGTAATCTACCATATTCCAAACGAGCATGCACCCTGCCGTTAGATCGATGAAAATAGTGGTTTATTGTTTTATAAACAAACCACATATTTTTTTTATTAATAAACAAGTTCTCTTCAACTTTAAAAAATTCCCCAAGCGCCCGCTTCTCCAGCTAAAAGCAAAACTTAAAGCGCAATTACGTGTACTTAAAGCGCAGTGTACGTCCTCGTACGAGCATTATTTTCTTCTTTATCTTCCTTTCCAAAAGTCAACTGTAAACAACCGTTTCCCACTTAAAGGTACAAACTCTACTACACTCGTACATCCTTCAGAACCTGTAAGCCGCGGACAACAGCGTCTCTTCAAGAAACCATAACCAGTAGCTCGCCATCTCCTATTCACAACCTGTGGGCCGCGGGCAACAATTTCTCTTGAAAAAAAAACAAAACCTACCTATAGCTTATCTACCTTCGTCTACACCTAATAAATAACCTCTCTAGGCGACCGTTTCTCCTTGTAAAATACAAAAATTAAAAAGAATAGCCTTTCTTCTTGTTTTCCTTTCACTGTACCCTGTCTCTCAAGGTCGCGCTTGCCCACTGTGTTACTAAGGCCGACATCCAAACAAAATGTTGCATAGTAACATATATATTATAGGAATCTTGGAAATGTTTGCCTCACTTAATTCCAAAATAACTCATTCATTTCAAATGTATGCTTTATTTGTCAGCATTGCCAACTTGACAACTTTGTACTCCAACGCGGCTTTTCAAAAATTTCGAAAGTTAAAAAAGTCACAAAAACTTTCATCGGCAGGGAACGTTCAATGAATGCAGGAACAGTCATATTTAAAGGACAAAATATACGGTTAGTTTTTACTTTTGGAACATTGATTAAATGTTTTAGCCCAGGAAATAAAGGAAAAGAAAAGAGGGCAAATGTCGGAAATAATTAGGAGAAAGCTGAATTTTGGCCAGTTGTTACATCATTACTAGAGGTGCATTTTCCCAAAAGTCCCCGACCCTCCCCCTTGTGCTTCTCCCCACAACTCCCCTCCCCCCCCCCCCGAAGTACAAATTTACAGACTTCCAGAAATTGTATTATACCTCCGTAACTAAGAGACATAGCGATATGATTCTTTTTTGTAATAATTCCTAGATGACAGACCAAAAAAATGGTTATCATGCGTGTTGAGATATTGCTAGTAGTTTTGCCGTAATTTAGATCTAAGCGCAAAATAAGAATATTTTGCTTTCAATATTTACACTTTTTACGGTGTAGCTTGTTTTAAGCTCACAATATCAAAAACCTGTTCGAAATAAAAGTTGTTGCCTCTTTCATAAGCTTTAAAATGATGTATATATCAATATGGTAGAACCATTACTGTGTTAGCTATCGAGGTAGCAATGACGCGCAACAGCGCGCGAACCTTCTATGTGTGCCCTATCCACATTAGGCCGTTGTGAGCTGTCGACGATTATGACAATATATCTTTGCTGTGTAATGGCAAGTAAAATAGGTGATGAATTGATAGTGTATTTTGACTGTCTTTTCATGTGATATATTACGTACCCAGATAGCATGCCAGCTTGCAACAAGTTTGTCCGTCACTTGCGTCGAGCTTGTTAAGCTTGATATTGTGTTGAACTTAATAACCAAGCATGAAATAAACTTTTTGAAAAAAAAAAACAATTGGTTTGGTTGTTATAACGAAGCTAATTCAAGCTTGTTGGAATCAACAACTATGCGAGGAATCTTGTCAAAATTTAATTATTTTTTTGTTGTACTTTCACTGTCGTCTCAGTACACTTAAGTTCCAACACGTGCCACGTCTATTTCGACGCTGTCAAACCTTCGCCACTTACTAGAGGTGCCTGCGATCTGATTACTTGGACTAAGTATAAACAATGCTTGGAATTCGAACTCGGACGTGTGATTCCATGGTATAGTTATTACAGCATCAGATTAGTGCGCCAATGACCCTCGGTTCGATTCTTATCCAGAACAACGTTTTTATTTTTGTAAGAAGTACAATTTATTTTCCTTTCTTGTCCTGGCAAGGATACTTGAACCTTGATTTCTATAAACTAGAGTGCTAAATGCGACATTGTTTACATATTTTGGCTTAAATTGCTAAACCTGCATCAAGTCATCATTCCACTTATCAAAGTAAGCTTGATTAGCTTTTGAGTCAGGTTCTGTAGGTAGTGAAATAAAGGAAGGTACGTGAATTTTAAACTATTTCTTTGTTCACGAAAAGCAAATAAAACCTCAGAGAATTTATTACGATAAGGTCAGTCATATTAGTTTGAAATTAAATTTAGTTGGTAATTTTAATTTTTATTATAGCTTACCTTTGATTATGATGTATTGTCAATTGAATGCTGTAGGTTATATTTATTATCTTCTAACAGAGCGTGGTAATCGATTACCGTTGTAAAGAAACTGTCAGGATCTTGTAAAAATTTACGTAGCGGAATGAATGCATTAAACTTCACAAATTACTTATTTATTAGAAATACAATAAAAGAAGAATGGTTGATTTTCATTTATTGTGTGCTCTAAGTGGGATATAACTTGAAAGAAAAACTGTAATAGTGGAAAGAGAATTACGGACATTATTGAGGTTAGTGTGAAATGAAACAATGGACTGCATGAAAAGTTGGAAGGAGAAAGGACTATTCGGGTTCACAGTTTATCCTTTCTCCTACCCTATTGTGGTCGGAGCCATATATACATACCTAAAGACCATAATTCAATCCAATCAATTCAACATAGGTGGATCAAATGTGATGATGATCACCAGCTGAGTTTTCTACCTTGATCTGCAGTCAAACACAATGGCGTGTAAATAGTACTGGGATGAAAATTTATAAATTATACTGGTTTTATGTACATCGATTCACTCTTTTCATGGTTACTAATAAGATTGTTCATGAAGCAATTCCATCCATATTGCTTGTTTAATCCTACAAGCTGCATTAAATCAAATTCACTCTCCACAAAGACCTAAAATGAGGTTTTGTCCGTCAGACTTGCTATCAATGAAATCTGGGCAAATACTTCAGTTATAAGCCATCATCCTCTGTATGTCTTCTCGTATGATGTTGGCTGCATCTAATACTATCCTTAACCGTCCAGTAGCAGGGGCAGTTTTCCTGTTGTTATATCACTGATACATGATTTTATGAGCCGTGTCCGATAAGCAGAGTACATTTTTCCTCCCAGAAACATTTGAAACAATTATACGATCTTTAAAATGTTCTTAAAGATGTTTGTTTGTATATGACAGCCATTTTCTTGACCAGATACAAGTGTAATAATATATTTTAATTCATTCAGAGTGTACTGGCATTCATCACTGTTTCATATGTACTCATAACATACAAAATGAATTCCTGGTTTCTATTTTGGTCAAGTCGAATTGTTTTAATTCTTTAAAAAATCTCTGGAACCGTTTCCATGGCACTATATTTCGGGTACTCACAATAAGAAGCTTAGTCCTTACCCTTTATCCCCGCTCATCGTTTCGTAAGTCACATCTCATGATAAAATTGTAACTCATTTCTTAAGTCACAACCATATAAAATTATTTCTTGTGCTTTCATGCAGTTTTAATACTGAATTCTTTCCCACAAATGATGCAATTTCTTTTTAAATCGAACGTTGCTTCTGAGGCCTTTAAAAAGTTGAATATGTTGAAAGATAATATGGGTTATCGGTTTGCATTGATTTATAATCAGCTTTGATGTTAGTATGCCTTGCATAGTTCTGCATGAACGCACTGTGAACCCGTATAGTTTCTCCTTCCAACTTTTCATGCAGTGCATCTATTCATTTCACACTATCCTCAATAATATCCGTAATTCTCTTTCCACGATTACAATATCTTTTTCAAGATATTTCCACTAAGAGCACAATAAATCAAAATCAACAATTCTTCTTTTATTGTAGTTCTAATAAATAAGTAATTTGGTAAGTATAATGCATTAATTCCGCTACGTAAATTCTCACAAGATGCTGATAAAGTTTTTTTTAAATGATTACTACGCTCTGACAAAAAATAATAAATATAACCTATAAGTTTCAATTGAAAATACCACATCTTCAGAGGTAAGTTTTACTAAAAACTAAAATTACTAACATAAAATGTAGTTTCCAAATAATAGAAATATGTCTAATCTTATCGTAATAAATTCTATGATATTCTATTTTCTCTTGCTGAGTACAGAAATAGCTTACAATTGAAGTACCTACCTTCTTTCTCTTATTTCACTACCCACATAGCAATTTTGACGTGATTCAACGTTGTTGCAAGGTGGCCTGCTATCTTGGTACGTGATATATCACATGAAAAGACAGTCAAAATACACTATCAATTCATCACCTATTTTACTTGCCACTACACAGCAAAGATATATTGTCATAATCGTCGACAGCTCACAACGGCCTAATGTGGATAGGTCACACATAGAAGGAAAGCATTGTTCGCGCGCTGTTGCGCGTCATTGCTACCTCAATAGCTAACACAGTAATGGTTCTACCATATTGATATATACATCATTTTAAAGCTTATGAAACAGGCAACAACTTTTATTTCGAACAGGTTTTTGATATTGTTAGTTTAAAACAAGCTACACCGTAAAAAGTGTAAATATTGAAAGCAAAATATCCTTATTTTGCGCTTAGATCTAAATTACGACAAAACTACTAGCAATAGCTCAACACGCATGATAACCATTTTTGTAGCCTGTCATCTATGAATTATAACAAAAAATAATAATCAAATCGCTATATCTCTTAGTCACGGAGGTATAATAAAATTTCTGTAAGTCTGTAAATTTGTACTTCGGGGGGAGGGATTTGTGGAGAAGCACAAGGGAGAGGGTCTGGTACTTTTGGGAAAATGCACCTCTAGTAATGATTTAACAACTGGCCAAAATACAGCTTTCTCCTAGTTATTCCTGACATCAAACCTTTATTTCCTGGACTATTTAATACACCCTGGATTGAGTGCTCGAAATGGGTTAGAAAAGGCAAAGGTACGCTTGCACCTAATGGCGGCGATTGACTATTTAAAGTAAAGACAATGAGCTCCAATTATTAAAAAGGCAGGAGTACGCCAAATCCATTGAAAAAGGTAAAGGCACGGTGTGCCCCCTTTCCCCGCCACTTCGAGCACTGCCTGGACTCATCTGCTTGGTTTAATTTTTTATTAACTGACGGGCAGATCCTGACACACTGAAGAAAAAAGAACTGTTTATTGGACATTTGATGCAATGTTTCTTTTCGAATCCTCTAATAAACTACCCTTTTTGGATAACAAAAGCTTCATAGACGTGAATTATTTTAACAGACACGATTGGTAACTTATTATTTATAAGACCTTGGATCAGCACGGGGGAGGCACACAGCTTCGAAGCTTGCTGTCGGCCACACTATCCGAGCTTTTCCAAGGATTTCCTCCGTTTCACCAGTCGAATCTTGATATAATATCTAGACAAAACATCATGGCCGCTAACTTAACCTCCCTGTACTCGGAAGAGTGCTTCCCGAAGGACGCCATCCCTCTGACATATGAGGGGCTTATCCCATAGGTACCTGTAAGGTCCATAACTAAATGTGAATTAAGAACGAAAAGAATTAAACTTTGATGTGTTGCAACATGTTGTTATCTCCATTTGTGAGAAATTAATTACTGTCGTTTAATTATTTTTTAGTGTTATTTTTTCGTTCGAATACTAAATTTCTTTTTCCTTCACAAGAAAAGAAATTAGAAATACCTGACATTTTAGTAGGTCCTCATGGGTTGAATATTGCAAGTATACCACTTCATAAATTTTAAAAGAATTATTTATTTTTCAAATCATTGTATCATAATATTTGATTACATAAAACCGCAAGTATCTGGTACATTAAAAAAACTAATTTATAATGCGATCTTCCTTCATATATGTTCACTTCTCTGTTTACTTTGGTTCTTCATGGAGTTAAACATTTTAATATCATTTTCGTTTTTTATTAAAAGAAACGATGTACTAAACATCATTGGAAGTATCGAGTGGCCGTGGTTTTGTTAGTAAAATGTTGGCTTTGCTCTCTGGAGGTCCTGGGTTTGACACAGACCCACTATCCTGCCTGAGGTATTTTTAGGGTTTTGTCGTTAGTATGACCAAGCAAATGCCGAGATGATACATTCTAGACCATAGTCGATTCATCCTTTTACCTACCCTATCCTAGCATCAGCCATCGACACCTAAAGGTCAAAAATGAATTCAGATCTTTGGAAGTGACAGATACACGTTTTCACATAGCTCGCTTCAAAAGTTTATCACGATAAAAATATCTTGAAGGGAGAAAATAAAATTTCACACTAGGAACAGGAAATGGAAATAGTTCAATTGAAGATCTCTCAAATGCAAACCATCCGAAGTTCACTTTTTTCGTTTTTGCATTTTTTCTGCTCGTCGGTATCTACAACGTGTATGTTCGAAGGGCTGTCCACTTGCATAAATATTACATCCTAATCTCACCACAGAAACCCTTTTTAATACAAAAGAATTTCAGTTGAATGGGATAAAATACCAAGACTTTGGACTGTTTTTTGTTCCTCCTGAAAGAAATACTCCGGTGGACTTAGAATGTTTTGCAATTCAGGTCTTCAATTGGCGTCCCCTAGTGCCACAAAAGTATTCGAACAATGAAATATAGAATTTAACGAATACTATATATCCACCCGAATTATTTATTTAGAAAACAGACATCTTAGATTTGAAATATGGAGTTTAGAATTCCACATATTACGTATGTGTTTTAGGCATATCTTCCTTTATGAAATTATGGATGTTTTCTCTCACCTTTTAGACAAGAGATTCCTAATAATTATCTCCAATCTTTATTATATAGCACAAACTGGAGCATGAACAAGTAGGTGTGATCTCAGTTTCCAACTACAACAGATGATATTAACAACTAGAAGTAAATGTACCACAACACAAGGTTATTCTAGAAACCCCATACGTTCATTTTAGTAGGGGAGCTAGGGGCCCCCGCAGGACTAAATGAAAGTGGTATTTCCCTCTTTATTATTTCATGCACTATCATCCCTCAAAAATTGTCGGCACATTACGTTACCATCCTGTATGCAGCACAAGAAACAAATAGACGCTCAGCACTGAATGTCATTTCGAAAAAAAAAATACGTAAGATATATGTAAATTAAAAGCATATTAAAAAATTTACTTAGGCCTATGCGGAAGAAAGACATTTCTATTAATGATTTAACATTTTAATATTTAAATTCCTGCTTTTCCTGGCTCCTTCCTTTGTTTTCATTCCTGTATCTATTATTAATATACAAGATGCTGCATGAAAATGTCCGTATTTTTATCAAGGGTTAGCACAGCACACTTTGGTTGAATCTATCCTACTCACACTTCGAATTTACTACTGTACGAGGACGATTTAAAGATCTTTAGAGAAGTTAATAACCAGGTATATAATTGTTTATTACAAAGGGATATAGATCGTGTTAACTAGTGGTGTCTCGAAAATAACGTGCAAATTAGCGCAAAGAAATCCAAATTTCTAAGTTATACAAAAAAAAAAAAAAGACAAAATAAAACGCAATATTAGGTTAGTTTTTATGAGGTGGAAAATATACAAGGTAAACAGTATTAAGGATTTAGGTGCTTTTTTTTTATTCCAAGCTAAGTTTTAACGAGCATATTAACGGACTTATATGTGAACCCTGAAAATTAATTGGATTTAGTTTTTATGAATGGTATGATTTTAACAAAATCATTACGTTTTTAATTTTATATAAAATTATTGTGAGATCCAGACTAGAATACGCTTCCAATGTTTGGAACGATATATCTGAAACAGCTTCCAATAAATATGAAGCAGTAGAAAGTTTTTTTTTAGATTACTATGTTTTTAATTTAAGTTTTTTATATGATTATGATTATTGGTTTGAATTATTCAATTTTGAAATTTTCGAGCAATGAAGAAAGTATCTCGATAAGAACATTTTACAGAAAATTTTATCGAATTTATTATCTTGTAATCATTTTATCGAAAAACTTAATTTCACTTGTACCAAACAAGACATCACCATGTATTGACTACATTTGATAATGGTGGTAAACTGCTGAAAAGGCTTACTTATAATTATGAATCTTATCAATTCGACCGTTGTTTTAATATTTTTACTATCATTATATAATAACTGTTATCTGTATTTTATTGTGTATTTGACTATCGATTGAGTAAGTGCTATATTGGCCAATCAGCCGTTCATAGCACTCTAATAAAAATAAATTAATTTATAGATGAAATTATTATGTACAAATGTGTTTCTTAAGACTGTTATGTTTTAAGTTTGATCTACCATTTTCCCTTTAATTATGGTGTGATTACTTTGATCTAGAAGAGCTGGAAACAAGAAGAAAGATAATTGATAAAAAATCTTTATGAAGATATTTGTTAATGAAATTAACTGTGGATTTATACACAAAAGAAATCCTTTGATGTACCCTCATATCAAACAAAATTTTATAAAGCATTAACAATATGTAACAGTGGAGATATACTACTCAGAATATTGATATATAGTTCTGACCTTGTGTAGTCTGTTATTTTGTTTATTTTTGTATTCTTTTATGCATACTTAATTTTTTCGTATCACTTTAATAAATTGAATTATTATTATTATTATTATAGGTAACGATATAGGGGTGATATTCTAGTCACCCAGCATCCTCTTAGTTCTTGATATAATTTCCACCACTGTTTAACAATAACTGGGTCAAGTACCTAAAAAGCACCTTAGGTATACACTGATCAGTACTAGTACCTAGCATTGATCAACTTGTACCTAGTACCTGTGCCTAGGTACAATTTAAGGTCAGTACCTAGTACCTGGGCCTAGGTACAATTTAAGGTCAGTACCTAGTACCTGTACCTAGGTACAATTTAAGGTCAGTACCTAGTACCTGTACCTAGGTACAATTTAAGGTCAGTACCTAGTACCTGTACCTAGGTACAATTTAAGGTCAGTACCTAGTACCTATACCTATGTACAAAAAACAAGTATATACCAAACCCACACTGTATCGTGGTAAGAATTCGGGGTCGTTCAAATTTAACGTGAGCATCCAGGGACAGGGGATTCATGGTTTGCTTATTTTTGCGGGACACCTACATATTAGGGATAGGACACCCGCTTAATTTTGCATACAAAGAGATACAAGGGGTATAAAATGACTAAAAAAAGCTTTGGTGTGTAAAATTTGAACAACCCCTTTCCGAAAAAGCAGAATCTAATTCAGCTAGAGGATGATTCTCAATGACTCCATAAGATAAAATATGTATAGATAATAATATATCCGGTAGTTTTAAAATTTATAACGGATGCAAGCCTTTTCGCCAGTACTCGTTAAGTTCACATCAGAATGTGTTATTCCAAATTCAAAAGAGTTCAAAAAGACTAATATTTAATGGCTTGAACCATCTGTTGGTATACGCGGATGATGTAAATTTAATACAGGACGGTATAGATGCACTACAAAGTAACACTGATGTCTTAGTTGAAACTTGCGATGGGATAGGTCTACAGGTAAACGTGGAAATAACTAAACACATGACAACAAGCCGAGACGCAGTGGATGAAGGAAAAAGAGACATAATAATTAAGAATTAGATAACACAAAAAGTAAAATAATAAACAATTGGAAGCACATCTAAGAAGCAAAAATTGTCTCAGAAGAAGTAAAAATTAACTTAGTATCGGTCAACGTGTGTTTCTATTCACTCCAAATCTCCTAACCTCGCGATCAAGTAAGTTCAAATTTAAAATCTTAGGGTTATTTTGTCGGTAATACTTCAGGTTGCTGAAGTTTAAGTACACTGTTAAAAGTTTAGTAAAGTGCATTGATATATTCAATAATGTTTCTGATAAATGTCAATATTTTGCAGTAATCCTGGAAGAACACCAAGAAATTTGTGGTACAATCATATCCAGTGTGATGAAAAGAAAGAGAAAACGGTTTCTTACTGTTACCAAGCATACAATTTTGATCAAGACTTTGCTATCAACGTTTTGATAACGCATTTTAGCAGAAATGGAAATTATTCTCAGTGAATGGGGATTGCGATCCCTAATTAACAAATAGAAAATGTGATTAAAACTGGTGTAAGCCTTAGGAGTAAATTAGATCATATTTTTGGGCTTTGAGCAACGTATCTCTGACCCCCTATTCTGTTTCCATCGAATGCTTTATTAATTGCAGTTTAGTTCAGTCAGTAAGACACTGGACTTTTTTAACTGAAAAAAAAAGCTGTTCAATTCTCACTTCTGGTTATTCTTTTTTTCCTTTTGCTATCAGCATTCCTGAAAGCTGAATGATAGCTTGATATTATTAGCAAGTTACTGGAAATTTCCAGGCATCTGGTTGCCTAGTTTCTTTCAGGAGTGCTTTGAAATTTTTTTAACTGTGTTCAATACCAATAGATTCCGAGTGTTTCAAAAGTTTTGAGAAAAGATATATGGGCAAAAATGAGACGAGATGTTTGAAGAATGGAGAAGACTACAGAATGAAGAACTGCATTGACTGTGTTTCACACAATGTGAAAAATAATTAATCTTGATTGCTTAGATGGACAGGCCGTGTAGATGGAATGAGGATAAACGAAGGTTCCATCACGGTTCAGAAGTCCGAGACATCGTTCAGATTACAAATGGATCTTCGAGAATTAGGTTTTCGTCAGGAAAACTGTCTTGATGATGCGTAGTAAAGAAGCTAACGGCGAATGTTTTGTTACTGCGGCGATGAGTTCCGTAAATCATAGAGTTAGTTATAACATCTTCAGGAAAATGAAAAGCAATTGAATTATCTCTGGAGCAGTATAGGATATTCTAGTCTCAAAACACGAAAGAATCATGAGATAACTTTATTTCGTTCTTTACTTTAAAAGTATGCTTTGCGAGTTAGCCAGTTAGTGGAAAACTAAAGTTTCTAGACTTTAGAATAGACTTTATTAGAAAAGACTTAAATTACCTGGCTTGTTTTCACGTCTCGCGTAGGTCTTCTAAACAACTCTCATTAAAGAATACTAATATAAATATGAAAGGGAGAAAAATACATATGAATAATTGGCAATTCATACAGAAATGGAACTGGTAAGTTATATTTAAAAAAAAAAAGAATAAATAAAAGGTTGCTTTAAGCAAACATACACGAAACAGTAGTTTGAGTGAAACTAAAAGTACTACTGGTACCAAACTATTGAGCTAATAAATTAGCTTTAATTTTTTCTTAAACGCTACGCTCTCTTGAACATTTTTAATTGACGAAGGCAATTCATTACATTCTATACTTGCAGTGACTGTAAAGGACCTATGATATAGGAATGTGTTGTGAATACGAATGAGCAGTCAATATTTGTTACTATTTCTAAGCGTTACCCAGAAATTCAAGCTTTCCTGGAAATGTTTTGGTCATTTTCGTGTTAGTGGTAATTTTATATCATTACTTTCGCTCAATGACTTGTTTCTGGTCTGAGGTTACATGATCTTTCCATTTAGGGTTGAAAGCAAAGCGGAGATAACCGATGTCTCCAGCAAAGCTGAAACCGGGTCACTTTTACTGACCCGGTGACCCGGCCTGACACGAACATATCAGATACCCGAGGTACGAAACTTGATTCGGATAACTCCATCGACCGGGTTACTCGGACTGGGAAATATAATGAACTGGGAAATTCGTAACTTTCCTTCTCTGAGGGGGAGGTAACATCTCCGGTCCTGGTCCCCCTGAAACAAACCATGTTCAAATACAAGGAAATTATTAAAAACTCTGCTTTGTCCTCCGGGTTGTCGGATTCTAATCGGGTCACCGGCCAGGCCGGGTATGAAGTCTGGACCTGTTGGCTCGGTCCAAAGCTTGACCCGAATGACTCGATTTACCCGGTGACCCGTTTCAGCTCTGGTCTCCAGCATATGTATGGAGTAATTATGCAAACCTTAGTGTAAAACTTAAAATAGTAATTTTAAGTAGTAATTTTTGTATTATAAAGTAATATTTTTCTTTGTGTATTTGGCTTTATTGCATCTCTTATAAATATAAATAGATTTTCTGTAACAGAAGAAATGATATTTAAACTAAAATCAACATTATTATAATACAGCTCGGCAAAATCATCAAATTTTGATTTTCCCTGGGAAGAAGGTGGGGGGACTTTGAGGTATCTTGGGCTCAGGCCGGGATAGAGTAGCGGAAAGGATATTGATAGGTAGTCGGAAAATAGTTTGTAGGTACTGTCAATTATGAAATGAGGTGATTACTTCATAAACTCTAAGTATTAAAATCAAAACCAAAGCTACGTAGAGATATAGTAATGCCAACCCCATTGACTCATTTAGGTTATGCTAGGTTAGATTATGTCTATTACCAAACATCTGCTGATGTTAATAACTTGAATCCGAAAATGTAGAAATCCAAAGTTACTATTTTCTTCTTACAGGAACCGACCCATCCCATGATCATGTTTTTCTGGATAAGACATTAAAAATCTGATATTCCTGTTTGTATATTAGAAGCACACAATACGTAATCAGCGAGAATTCTTAAATCTTGCATAAACGTAATTTATTTATATCATATTACAATCGTCCAAATTGAATATGAAACTTTCGCAATCCGACACTTATTCAAACAAGATAAATTTGTATATTAAAAAAAAAAGATTGTCAATTTCATTGAATTTTTCAAAATCATATACTTTTAATATTCAGTGCTTTAATTCAAACTGTTGAACTTTCATCTCAAAGTTATATATAATTCTGGCATTTGCCTAGTGTGGCTGAGCATAAACCTGCAAAACCCTGTCAGGATGAGATACCACTGAGACCGTTCCAAGGACCTTCCGATTGCTAAGCCAACGCTCTACCAGCTGAGCTATGGTCGCTAGGTGCAAAAAATTGGAAACCGTGCTGCTCATTGATTTCTTAGTTCTATAAATAATCAAAATTATGCGGGCAATTAACGTTTACGCTTATACTTGAATTTGAATTTTATTTATGGCCTTTAGGCATCTAAAGCTCAGGCCAGGATAGGGGAAGCTGGGATCAAACACGACCTCCCGAATGCTACGTCGACGCTGGTGGCTCGGTGCGTCTTACAGTATCAATACATCATCATCAGGTTAAATTATTCATATCACCAAATTATGTAGGTACTATGTCACCAAATTAGGTGGCAGTATAGTGGAATTACTTACTTACCTATTGAAGCAATGAATAAATTCAATTTGATTGAATATAACTATATACCCGCAACACCTCTTACATGAGTGAGCCCCAAAAATATTATGCACTTATTAAATAGAACATATAAAGCCTAAATAGCATAATCATTTTCTACTATATGACTCAGAGACGGAGTTTTTAAAAAGAATTAGATTTAATTAGCTAATTAAGTACCGGTACCATTATCCTTACCCTAGAAGTATATTTGAGCACAGCTTATGATTGAAGAAGTGCACAGTAGATGGAGCATTAAGTGAATAAGTTCCACGAATAATCACCACGTTCCTGTTAACTAGATCGATTTTCAAAGTAATGTCCTTGGTCCACAATTCACTGCTACCAGCGCCGATACAACTGTTGGGAGTACTCCTTAAATTCATGGGCTGGAATTAAACGTAGGACCTCAGTCGCTGCGGCGATAACCTCTTCCGATAACCTGAAACGTCTCCATGCGGCTGAAGACGTTGAAGTAAGTATCACGACCCTTCTTCCTCACACATCTGGGGAATCATCTCTAGAAGTTTTAGTCTACGAATGCCTCACAGTGTCTTGACAAAACTTAATATTTATACGCTGCTCCACCTCCGACATGGATCACTTCGTGGCTCGCACATCACCACACGTGACACAAGAACCACTGTGCTGCTCAGAGAAGACCAACCTTCGGAAGTCGGCCCTGCGGAGCTTAGACATCATCACAATTCGCCTTCACTCTCCAACCCGGAGGCTGAGATCGAGTGGAGGTCGGTGACGAACTCCGTGCAGAAGAGTGAGGTCGTGTGTAGGTCGATTTTGAACTCCAGGCTAGAGAGGAGGTCGATGGCGAACTCTATGCTGGAAGGTGAGGTCGAGGGAGGTCGCGGACCAAATCAGAACTAGTGTGGAGGGGAGGTCGAGTCCAGGTTGAGGTCAGATCAGAGCTGGAGGAGAGGCCAAGTTGTGGTCGAAGGCGAACTCCGTTCTGAAGTGTGAGGTTGAGGTAGATCAGGCCAAAATCCGTTCTGAATTAATCACACGGCGTGACTCGAGTGCCAGAGGGTGCCGTCTGCAAAATTCCGTACCATACCGATCTCCGGAGCTCAACCTAAGAGATTTCTAGTTATGGGAGGATTAGAAGAACAAGTTTTATCAAGTGAACTTCGAAACAAGCTACGATTGAAAGATGAGCGTATCAACAGTGGTATCTAACACACGAATGGAAATCCTTAGTGAAGTACTGCTACACACTGTTCTATGCTTCAATTTGAACTTAAATTTTATGTAGGATGTTTAGGCAACTTCGGCTTAGACCAAATGGATGATGATGGGAGAGCTAACCCTCGAATGAAGAAAGTGGGAGGACGATAAAACACGTCCACCACAAACTCCCACGTCACACAAGCGGGGATTGAAAAAAGAATGCCCCGAACTCTACCACTAAACCATAGCATCCCCAGTAACTTTTCGAACTGTTCTGGACATAGATGGACGATATTTGGAGTATATTTGTAGCATGAAATACGTTTGGTACAGATACAAACATACTACATAATTTGTAACATGTATGATATGTTCATAAAGTATTAGTAAAGTGTTCGTAAAGTGTTAACACAGATTGAAAGATTTTAATTGGAATTGTTTATTCAATATTTCTCTTCCACGTGTCGTTAACCACAATGACGTAAATTTTCATGTTTGTCCGCTTAACCGTTTACCATCTAGAACCGGCCAATGGTATATGCTACTTATGTTAAAACAAAAATAAAATACTTTGCAGATAGAATTCCCACTGAGATTCCAATGTTTTTATTATGTCATTTTATAGAAAATGCTATGGTCTTTCTAATGGTGCAAGTCCCATATCCGCATCTGGTGTTCCTTTTGAGATATTTACGGTATTATGTTACAAGGTGAACACCATTTCATAAACTGCTTTTTAATAATCATAAACCCATATCTAAAAAATTATTGGCTGTACCACAATTTTGTTATCAAATTTGGATTTTCTGATGAATTTTACATAAGAAACACCTTATTGTGTCCTTTACAATTCATAAAGCATGATTTAAAAAAATAAAATTTAAATAGATGTGTATCTGTAAAGTGTCGGTCGCGGCAGCATTTGATGACAAAACATGTCAAGCTTGAAGTGCTGTAACTCTGGATACAGGAGACCTAGAACCCAGTAGTCAAATGCCGAGATAGTACCTACAAACTAGGCCTTTGTCGACTACTGCTTTCCAAAATTATCTCACCCATTCTATCTCGTCCCGACATTCAGTTGTCTAACGGTCATAAGTAAATTCAAATTCTAAGAAAACTATTTCTCGGTGCACAAATAAAAACTTTCTGTCCTATGAGACTGTATTTTGCAATGTAACCATCAAATAAAAGCATTATCTTCTATATAAAACATACGAGTTAAGTTTCGTATTAAAGTTTCTTTTCCTAGTAGAACTTAGAATCAACTAATTTCAACAGAACTGAACTTATTTATAGCTTTAGTCACTTATGGATTAGGACAGGAAAGGGGAGGGAATGGAGTCGTCCAGGGCCAAATTTGGAGGTACCATCGCGGCATCCCTGGAAAAACCTCATTCAGGATGATGAGCATCTGGTATCGAAACCAGGACCTCCTGAATGCCAAGCCAACGTTCTACTAACTGAGCCAGGGTCGCTTGGTGGAACAAATTTCAACTTGCGAATGGTAGTGTACGTGAAGAACGATAGATAATCCATATGACACTATTAAAAGACGGTTTAAAACTTGTGTCTACAGCGTGTC
>JAGDQP010026574.1:0-25781 GCA_022664845.1 Lepisma saccharinum
CTGTGTATTATATATATATATATATATATATATATATATATATATGTCATTTCTTCATGAAATTATTAATAAATGCATTGGCACAACCATCGAGCTCTACGTAAGGATACTGAAGTGTCGAAAGATAGAGCAAAATAATATTTAAAGTCCTTTGTCTACTTCCAGCCTAATCCAATGTGGACCAAATTTTCAGTTCGAACTCAGTTTTGTACGCTTCTTATCGCTGTGTGGCCGTTTTTTAATTTACGTTTTAATTCTTGAGTTATTCCTACAATTGTATACTGTTCTCTGCATGTAATAGAAAATACTGAAAATAATATTTACATTTTTTTTGCAAGAATGAAGACATAAATGAAAAAAGCAAGCCGCACAGCGATATCAAGCATAAAAACTGAGTCAGTCCAGTCCTACCGCTTTTAGGTAGAGGTCATTGGGTTCAACACATTTAAATGAATTTAAAAATCAAACACCTATTTGCAATAACAGAAATATAGAGCTAGGAATAGGATAGAGGTAGCCTGTTGTTAAACAATTCGTACTAAAAAGTAAAAAATAATTTTGTTTATGCATGGATAAAAAGAAAAGCATGGGGTGAACCAAGAGTTAGGAATAGAATAGATGTAGCCTGTTGTTAAACAATTCGTACTGAAAAATAAAAAATAATTTTGTTTTTGCATGGCTAAAAAGAAAAGCATGGAGTGAACCAATTCAAGAATTTATAAAGTGACTGCATATGAGTTTGCACCGCATGCTTTTCCTTTTAGTCATGCATAAAAAAATATTGTTTTACTTTTTAGTACGAATTGTTGAAGAAAAGTATGTTTTTAAAAATTTATTACTATTATTTTATTCTAGGAATTTAGCCGTTACATAATTCCTTTCTCCCATAATAGTCTATTCTATTTTCATACATTATTGTGATTTTAAGTTTCCTAGTACATGAATTTAATCAGAGATTACTTCGAATTATGCCCCTACAGTCTCTGGTTCGTTGCTATATTCGTTTTCATTTATGTAATCACAAATATGCCAACATATACATCACTCACAAAACAAGTTTTAAAAGCATCAAGAGTAAAAAGACGAATGACAAAAAATATTATATCATTGTAACTATTTTTCTGAACCTACCCTTTTAATATACATAGAAATTCACGAGATTATGTACAAAGCTTAAAATACCTAAGGAATAAGACAATCGTAATATATACATTCTTCAAAAGTAATAATTCGCGGAGCCTCACCTTAAGAGAGCCTAGTACTCACACTTCGTATTTTCAGTTCTTAAAAGTACCGAACATATGAAGAGTAACATTGGAATCTTGAAAAACTCATTTCAATTAACATCTATGAAAATTGATTCAGGTTTCTACTCACAAAAAGCGCAAGCAAAACACTTATTTATTAACAGTCTGCTGCCTTAAGGTATATATGTCCTACGATATTACACTGGCTCTGTTTAGAAACCGTTAGGTCCTAATATAACAGTTTTCCTCTTCGGTGGAAGAGTGTCACCTGAATTATTTCAGGAATTATTTATTACATATTTGATTGAATTCAAACCATATATTCCACATTCAAACGTACCTTAGCGCAACGCGAAACGCGAAACGAAGCTGGTCGCAAGCTAATTTGGAAAGTGGAGATAATCAGTTTATAATTACCTTGTTTCTACAATAAATCAATGGCAGAGATCCCCATCTTCATTGCTAATTACAAATCAATTTGCGTGCATTTTATCTCCAAGTATTGATGGTTTCTTTCGTCTTAGACTTATATAATTATATGATAACCAGGAAATAAGTAAAAGTAAAAAAATATTTGTTCTGTATCCTCCTTCTGTTTCATGCCCTTATTTGTGGCAACGTCGTTTGCACCACCCGAAATCCGGCTTTGGTAATGATGAAAAGCGTGACGAAAATCGCAACACTAAGACAATGATGGGAGAAGTCATGCCATATAATATTTTTTTCGCACAAAAACAACATTAGTCATTTCTGAAAATTTTCTAAAAAATAAGAAAAGAAATCTTCTAAAAGCCATGATTTTGGCTGAAATGCGATACATTTCCGAGATAGTCTGGTCACGCAATTTCACAATTAATAATATTGTTTTTTTTTTTAAATAAAATTACATCTAAAGCTTGGGGAAAGACAAGTGCATTAAATATTAAATTAAACTTAGAAACTTTACCATGAAATTTTATAGAAGGTGCTGTAGAAATTATTTTAAATATACGTAACATATAATTCAATAACAATATACAATACATTTTAAATTTTAACTATACTTATGTGTCTTCGCTATTCAGTGAGATTACGAGATTAATTTATATCATGCTATTTCAATGTAAACAAGGAGAGCTTAAAGTAATACAACCTTATTATCAGTCTACTCCATGTCAAACAGCCAAGCCAGCGGCACTGAAACAAGACTGTAATTTTCGTCGATTTTCGAAACTAATGACCTCGACCCATCTCAAACAAGGATTATGAGTTACGTATACACGTAGTGTGTGTACCGAAAGTCATAACAAAGCCAAAGCTGCTGGATTTAGATAGCAGTTAGGCAATAATAATAGAAAATGGCGCTTTATAGTAATGAATTTTGGTAGTCCCCAGAATATTTTAACAGAAGGAGACGCAAAAATGAACTTCTTATTGTTACATTGAGAAACAACAATATCTCATACTAGTTCACATAGTAAATTAAAATGTTTCGATAGTATTTAACTTTTTGTAAGTTTATGGCTAAGGCAAGACACGAGGAGAAACCTAGAATCGTTTTATAGTTATATCGATGTCAGTTCTGTATATACAAACTGCATTTTATTTGTTTACCTTCTTTGAAAAAATAATTTAATTATAATTTATTATTCATCAATATTTTTGTTATAATATGAGTTTGGGCATAATATGATATTAATTGATAAACTTCTGTCAAGAATAATTATTCTTTCGACATATTTGTGCCCTACATCTTCTGGTAATAAAATTATAACTCTGATTACATATCTAGACAATAGTTCTGGTGGGGGCACACTGAACCCAATGGTTTTAAAACCACTTTAAACTGTAATTTACGTTTTTCGGACTTCGATCCGATTAATTGCAATGTCAAACCTCCACCGTTTTACCTTGTTCAATGACATTGAAATTATAAACCTACCTCCTGGCGGATCACCAATCATCTTCCAAGAACATCACAATTCTTCTGGTAGAGTACTGCAAAATTGCTTAATATTATACGTAATAAAGTAAGTAATTATTATAACAGATAAGTAATAATTTAAAATAATACAACAGTTTTGAAGAAGTAGTTACCAGCGAATCCTCACATTATGTCATGATGAAGATAATGATACGAGAACTACGGTTTCAAGTTAACTACAAACCCTGGACTAATTGATTCGCAAGAGACAAGTGAAATCAGACATTCGTCACAGGCACATTGTGTATATTTTATTAAAGACGTAATGTAATGAAGGTTTAACATGTATACACATTTATCATCAGTAAGTAACCAATTTTATATAGTTAATAATAATTCATAAATGTTTATTTTTTATGTCTAATACTCCAACGTAAAAATGCAAGGTTTCTTTTAATTGTCTTTGAACATATAATGTAGGGTTGTAGACAGACGAAGATTTTCTGCAGCCAATGTAGAGATATTCCTTAAAATGTTACTACTAATGCAGGCGTTATTTGAAGCATAGTTGCTAATTTGCAACACAAGAGTTAATACATTTTAGAAGGACTGTTTATCACTAACGCATTTGTCTCATATTGCAAAACTTCTCTTTTATCGGTACTCTTGTATCGGTTCATTGGAAAACTTTTGTATAAGCAGGAGATGCTTGGCAATTCCGCGCATAATAACACATGGCATTGTCATTTTATAACACTCCTCTAAATATAAGATCGCAACATTCCGATTGTTATGACTGCGCGACTTTTAACCTTATAATCCGAAATTAGGCCTAGTTGCTATGGCCCCCATGGTCTGTTAAAATTGAAGGAAAATAGTATATTTCACACGGATAGTTTGAGCTTAGTATGGCTGAAATATTACCGGTTTTTATGAAGGTTGTTACGTAGAATCTGGGAATGGTCAGACATAATGTGGAGACGTAAACGAGACAAGTATTTTTATATTTCCAGCATCCAGTACCCAGTGAATAATGTAAAAGGGTGTAGAATAGAAACTTGTAATTCTGAAGTAATGTTATAAACATGGTCCTATCGTTAATGAATGAGAGGTTATATCCACAAAGAGCAAGATCACAATAATGGTGCATACACGTTCATAAACCATCAGAACTATCTGATGAATCTGCTTATCTCTTCCAGAAAACTTTTTCCATGTTTGATTTGGAAGTTTGAATGTAGGACTATTGTAGATTACTTTCAAATTCCTGATATATCCATAATGTTCATTTACACGCAGATTGAATATGAGTCAGTGAAACTAATGGTAATATGTTGTAACGTCCCTCACGTTTTGTTTAATGTTCGTTTGTTAAAGTAATATTTCATTGTTTACGCCATCCCTGAATTGCATTGTATAGCTTCCCCTTTTGGGATGATTATAAAATCAAATGGTGCGGACCTTGAAACAATAACTTCTTTTAAATCATATCGTGCGTACCGTTGAACAATAAAATTCTGTTATACTGTGTGTACCACAAACGTTGATATCTAAATTGTTCCAAAAAGTGACTTCGGCTTATGACATCATTACCAGAGGACTTTCAAGCACCCGAACAAATTGTATATAAGGCATTGTAGCTGACTGGAAGCTCAGATTTCCCTGGGCTACGGCCCGATCCACATTAAGCTCTCTTGCTTGATATTGGTTTTCTTCGGACAGCAGTCCGCAAATAAACCTATTATCACACTATATCTCTTATGCTTTATTGGTATATACCTTTTGGCCTTGTTTTATCAGAATATTCTTTATGGTATTGTTCTTCAGCCTACTACAGCCAGTCTTCATCCAAGGCAGGAGGGAGCATTACCTATCTCCAGGCTCCATCAAGTCTTCATTTAAGGCAAAAAGGAGTTCCTTTACGAATCCTCTGCCATATTTGGGCGTCGGCCAGTCTTCATCTAAGGCAGATAGCAGGATTGAAAATTTTTGTTTTTTTTTTGAGAAAACAAAACGCATGTTTAAACGTATTTTTTATGTTTTTGTTTTAAACATGTATTTTATAGACTGCAAAAACCGTTTAAAACGTTTTAAATAAACATTTTCTTAAAAATAGAAAATTGGTAGAGGTTGTGATAAGTACTCCATCTGCAGTAGCTTCTATAACGTTTGGATCTCGCTTTCGGTCTATTCATAAGCATTTACTAGAAATTGTAGGTTCCATTTTACCAAATTTAATGAAATTTTCGATTTATTAAAATTCAGTGACAAAGTTCTTTATTATATAAAAGGTGAAAAGGTAAAGACTGTGCAATGCGCATGCACCGCGAACGGCGCATGGGGAATGTAAAGGTAGCGATCCATATATTCTCGACCAGCGGCACGAAGTGAGGTGCGGTGGTCAGTCCCACGCTCGGCTGCCTTTACCTCCCAAAGTGCCCAGGAACACCAAGGACACTGTGGTACTCAATTTGATAGGAGGCTGAGTATATCTCAGAGCGCCAGCCATGGGAACAATGAAGGAAAATTCTCCAGTGTCCTGGCCGGGATTTGAATTACACTTCTTGAAATGTTCTCTCGTTCGGGCAACAAGACGTGCCATTTCCATTTTACACAATCTACATTTGGCTTTTACGGTTATTTTCGGAAGGAATAACTTTAATATAGTGTGTCCAGATTAAATCCTTTTTCCTTCCTGTGCATCCCACTGATAATGAGTCTATTAACGAACAGCAAAGAAGCAGAGTACATAGTGTTGTAAAACAGTTTTATTTTCTGTGAAGCTTTTGAAAGCTTTTTTTAGTTCATTTTCAGGTTTTTTAATGTCGTTTTTTTTACAAAGCAAGTATGTTATGCTTTACGTAGAAGATAATCAATGTAATCAGCAGGATTGGAGTTAAGCTTCCACACATTCATCCCAATTTACTATTGACTTGTTTTCCTGCAGTCTTACGAGGCAAATGATGGGAATATTTATACATTCATTGCCACATTGTTATACTTTCTATATAGGGAACATAAGGGAAACATAAAGTAACTAAGAATATATGGACTGAAGTTATTTGGCATAATTTGTAATAACATAGTAATAAACCTCCAGGGAACTGAATACATTTTTTGAATTATAGGAAGAATTTAAGTTTCTAGAGATAAATACAACTTCGAAGACATCTTTACTGTAAACTGAAAAACTATGAATTCTTACCGAATTATGCTCTCATCCGGTATATACAATACGTTAATTTCTAATTGCGGTATTATTCAAGGAAGATATCTATTTTTGATCGTTATTACCATCCGCAGAAATTAATTATCTTTAGCTCCGAATCCCGGGAATAACCTGCTTCTATTGAAGGACAGAGATATATGTTTGCGTTTACTAGTACATTGTGTTTTACTATAAAAGCTCGGTGGCATGTTCTACCATGCTCCGGGCTCCAAGCTTCGTCCCATATACTATGAGAATATATACAAATAGAGACAGTGCAACAAATTATATTTTATGTTATATGCATATTTCAAAAGAGGTGTATAAATGCATAATGAATATTCTTGTAAACAAGCAACTACATAATTTATAGGTTTCTTCTAATGAGTCCGTTGCAATAGGGCTCTGAAAAATATTATTTCAAAGTATATCATAACGTGGGTACGTCCCGCGGCTCTCCACGCGCATTTTTGAAAGTATAGGGATAGCTATCGGCACGTAACAGTATGGGTGCCATTTGAAACATTGAACTTTAAACTGGGGTGGCAATGCTGACAACTGGGTGCTTAGGTACAGAGAACAACCACAGTATGTCTAAATTGTGTCGAATATCTGGGAATTGTGTGGGACCTGAAGTATCTCTATGACGCGTCCCAGTACGTAAATACAAAGTTTGGTCCTAATACGTTCAACGATATGGAAGAAATTAGACATTTTATTTTCTGAAATTGGTTGGCAATACTGACAACTGCGGCGCCGGAAGTTCTCACATGAATTGTTCCAGTACCTAATGCACAGGTTAAATTTGGTGTAAATCAATGCGGATACATCCAACTGTAACAAATATGAAATCTTGATTTTTTAATCGTTTGGCAACTCTTACAAACTACGGTGCCTCGAGTGCCTATGAGACCTGCCGAATACCTGTAGATTTGTAAACTTTGGTAAACTTTATTTTTATATGGGCCAGTTTAGTAACTTTGAACTTCGGCCCGTCACGATTTGCTTTTAGCTGTTAAGTGTTAAAATCCACACCCATGTCCCTGCCGGGACTCGAACCCGGGACCGTTGAGTCGATAGCCTACCGCCGCAGACCGCTCGACCACCCGGCCAGCACCTGTAGATTTGTGTTAATAAAGACATTTCTATACGTTTCATTTTAAAATGTGTTGGCAACACTGACGACTGGGGTGTTTGAGGTCGAGGACACCCAAAACCTTTTTCTATTGTGTTGAATTATGTCTAAGCTAAGTTTGGGGCAGATACGATACGGAAGATATTTTAAAAACATTTTTTAAAATTGTCAAAACTGAGAACTGAGCAACCCGGAATATCTCACATATACATTGATCATTGATAGCGAATTAATATTTGTCGCTTCTAACAGCCAACCGATAAAGAATAAATCGAAACAACGCATTTTATGTCTGCATGTATAGACTTGCGTCGCTATAATACTAATTATTTTGGAAACTAGCTTTCACTCGGGACAAATTGCATACGTTTTACTGGTAAAATTACACCCTTTTGCACTCTTTTGCACCTCATTAGTATAAAATCTTCAGTTATTCCATTTATAATCTACTAAACTCCAAGATTATTCCAACCGTAAAGAGGCAGGGTAAAATAATTGTAAGAAATTACAAATTTGACTAACAGATTTAAAAAAAAAAAATTCCTTTTCTTTTAGTGCCAATGAAATAAAGAAGAAACCTTGTAGTTTATGAGTAAGACGTTCATAAATTCTTTCCCTCGGAGACAGCTATTTTATGAACGTCCATCATCACGAAATTGACTTAATTAGCCATGGATAATTTAATTCACTGGGAAAAATTACATTACGAGACGAAAGCACGACTTCAAATCAATCAGTGCATGTGCACCAGATAGCTAAATTACTTTAATAGAGACCTGCTCTGAGTTTCCGAGCTGTATTCATAAAGTTCTTCGCAGTCAAAATTTGCCATTCCCAGAAGAGCATGGATCTAATTACGACAACACATACATATACACATGTACTGGTTAGAAAGATCTTATGTAGTAAAGCAAGGTATAAAATATCTACTGAAAATGACCGTTATGAATAAACACCAGCAATATGTGCATGGAGACAGTACTGTGTAGTTTATGGAGCTTTATTTAAACAAATAAAATTAAAAAAAAAAAAGTGATTTATGTAACCTACTACGTTTTTTCCACACGAGTAATACTTGTACTGAACTCAATTAGAATCTATGTTGTGTCTAATAACGTTACCTTCAATGGAGACTTTAGTGTTAGTGGTTCCTCCTTTATGAAAATTTATGCTTCCATTTCTAATGTTATAAACCACATCTAATCAAATGTTAGGCCCATTGGAGAAACATTTAATATCGGAAGAACGAGGTGTCTACGAATTTGGTCCAGCTAACCGCTAACATAAAGCTCCTTTCTTTGGAGTTTACCTTTCGTCTTCAACAATATCTTGTAACATATTGTGAATTCTTGTACGACAAGGAAATTTTAACACACTAGAAACAGTACTGCTGAACTTGACAGAATTATGAGGAAATACCAACGTATCAGCTGGTATGTAGTTTATCAGATTTCTCTTTTTCTCCATAAATAGCTACCAAGAGGCTAACACAGCTAACATTATGGTGCAGAAACTAGTTACGATTTGTGAATTCCAGGTTACTAGCACTAAATTTGTAGATGAAAGCAGGATAATGAAGTGCAAACTAGCATTAATGAATGCGAATATCTTCTTTCAGTACATTTTGGTATTTCGATTGAGAAATTATTAGGATTACTTTCCGAAAACTAAGTTATCTCGGGAATTTCTTGGTATGTTGCAGTCTCTCAACTATAAACTGCTGAAATATATTTCTTTCATATGCCTTTGGTCGTGATTTACTAACCCGAAACGCCTTATGTCACTATTTTTGAGATATTAACTTGATTTGTGACTATGTAATTCAAGAGTGTTAAGGCTAAATGCAAGTGAGTTTTCCCACCTTTCTTCAATTTACGTCCGTTATTAGAATTCCAATGCAGGTAAACTGGGATCCGCAAAATGCTCAAGATACGAATAAGTATATTTAGTAGGTGCTACCAGGAAAGTTTATCAAGTAGATTTATTATAATAAAGAAATATATTCAATCCAGAAATGTTTCTCCTTTTAATTTTGTTTGTTGAATAAAAACGAGACAGTATCTAACAAATGAAATAAGACGACAATTGAGCATAGACTATGTATACCAATAACAGAAAACGCTTGCGCGGGAATTTTTCTCGGCTGTCCCTAGAACCACAAAAGATCGACAAATGCGATTCCAGCTGTGTATTTCCCTCTTCCAGCTGGCAAAGCTAGTTCTTAACCCGTTCGCCTAATCCCGACGGAGGAGAGTTGGTGACGAATGCATTGAATCAAATGGATCTTTTGGCAGTAAGTTGTAACAATCAGTTTGTTTAAGTAATGCAACAGGAATGAATTGGACTAATAGGACTAGCGTTGCACACGAGACGAGATTTAGGCTGTCTCGTCTCGAAAATATCTTGTTCAGAGTGTGTCTCGTCTCGAAAAGATGTATACTTTACATTACGAGAACTCTCTTGTCTCGTTTTTTATAGCTACTTATCTGTCTCGTCTCTTTTCGTGGCAACACTAGGGCGAATTGGTTGGGAAAAGAAGAAGGTTAGGCAGTACTAGGTGTCCTATTAGGGTGGTTGTCACTGATGAAACGCGACAATTTGTGATTTGTATATCTTCCTAAAAAAAACTATGCCTTTCTTCGACCAGAAGGGAAACTTGTATATGATTTATTACATACTTGTGGGTAATTGGATATATTTTCTGTTTTACCAAGAAAAATGAAGAACGTGCTGTATTGCAACACTACAACTTTATCAGAAGCCGCCAATGTTAAGATTTCTACCTCACTAAATCGACATCTTCTGCTTCAGCACGTAAGTCAGACTTACTATTCAAAATTGTTCCATAAGTGGTAATCCACAGGATTAAGATGTATAATTAAAGGATGAGTCAGCATTCAATGGTAGCTGAAATTTAAAATATTTAAAAATTAAAGAGAGGAACACTGTCGGTTACAGTTGTAAGCTATTTATAAGCAGAAATTTTGGAAATTAGCTTCACAATGTCAGCTAACAAGTGATCAGTAGCATTATTCATTATTCGGATAGAAATAGCTCTAATTATCACAGGCAAAGGAGCATGAATTTCTTTTCCTCTTATGGGTGGTTGGCCTTGGAATTGATAAAAAATAAAAAGACTCATCTCTATTAGGTTGGCTTTAATTCAATGTAAGGAAATGCAGGATTTCATAATAATAATGAGTCCTCCCAGCGGATTTATCTTTTCATTTGTGCGAGTAATTCACGATCTGGCACTGCTCCAAAAGTGTCGTTTTTTTTGTCTCTGGTAAAGTGTTAGCAGAAAGCGACATTTTCATTGATTTTCTTGAAATGATAAACGGTCTTACTAGCGAATGACGGAACAAAAACTTAGAAGGGACAAAGAGACAGACATAGGGAGAAAGAGAGAGAGAAAGAAAAGAGGGAGGGAGGGAGAGAGAGAGAATGAAAAGAGGGAGGGAGAGAGAGAGAGAGACTCTAAACACGAAAGAGGTAAGCTGAGAAGGAAACAAATGAAGAGAAATGGGAAGAGTTGAAGAACAACACAGAGATACATTGTTATTTATTTCAGTTCCTCTTCTGGAGTATATAGTGAAAAGACCCTTTGTCTTTATAGCTTAATGTTTTTATTTTTATTCTATTCTGATGTATTTTATAGCCAGCATAATCAAGTCTAATTAAGTCTAATTACTGCTTGGGAATATGTTTAGGCCATTCTCTTAGTAAGAGGTTTCTCGGGAAACGTAAATTTAATAAATGATTGCTATCTAGTCTTTGGGAATCTACTTCACTTTCTTCCTACACGGTTCTATTTGATTTTCTAATTTGGGATACATATACACGATATGCTTATTGTAGGGATTCAATGAAATAACAAATTGTTAAATGGTAAGAGGTAAACACAGCTTATTACACGCTTTATATTAACTTGCTCTGTAATCATCTCTGGTACAAATCTTGTAATTGATCCCATCATCCGATTTCTTTGAAAGTTTGTAAACTTGCTTGCTTCCGATGACAATACAATATTCAATTATTAGATATACGATAGAATAATCCAGTTAAACATAATGAATGAATTAATTAAATAATTGGAAATTATCCTCAAATGCACGCAACGCCGCATCTATTGTGTGAAGTTTGGGTTGCCTATATCGCGGGGAGTTTAATATTTATCGGTTACACATAATAATAATTTAAAAGAGATATTTTTTTTTAAAAAAAAAGACACGCTTTTTTAAGTTAGACTAAGAAATAAAAAATAATGAATTGAATTAATCTTATGAATGGGAAAATAAAAGCGTGGGTGCTCTTAGATATTATGATTTTATGATGTTAAGCAAGAGCACCCACGCTTTTATTTTCCGATCCATAAGATTAATTCAATTTATTATTTTTTTATTTCTTAGTCTATCTTAAAAAAGCTTGTTTTAAAAAAACTTTTTTAATTATTTTTTTAATTTTTAATGGTTTACGATCGCAGGAGAGATATAAGATCAATCTGAATTAATGAATACGATTCCAGTTGGATACCACGACGTAAGGTTAATATACCAGGAGGTTATATTGCTAATGTCCCACGGTATTAATATCCCATTGTAGCTCGAAGAAATGAAGATGGACAATTGAAGCAATGACTTCAGTTATGAAGTTAGTCAGAATTCTTTCTTCACGACTGCTGGGAGGAATAATCCACATGTAGATTTAAAACAATAGCGGTAGCCGAACATTGAAAAGTAATTCATGCTGGTATTTAATAACCTATGGTGGTTGTTTGCATTGCTTTTGGGTACTTTGCGTTAGTCTTAACGTTGTATACTGTACACAGTAAACAATCCGATTGAATTAACATTGTAGTTGTGTTTCTACAGCAAGAAATTTCAGGATAATGAAGCAAGAAATTAAAAATTTTATTCAGAGGTAAAAGATTTCACAAGAACAAAAACAAAAGTTCTGCTCGCAAAATGCACGTTGAAGTTATCGTTTATAATGTTCCAAATACAGTGATGATGTAGCTTTTGCATCTCGTGGTTTAACGCGGTAACAATTAAATGGTAACTTGGTCCCATTATTTTTGAACGTGCATTTCTCAAATCATCGTTATGCTTTGACGTTTCAGTCAAACTATATTGCAGTGACCTCTGGATTATTTCCTGTTTAACAGAAAATTTTGTTAAAGTCTGTTTCTTGAGATTATTTTTTTTTCTTTTATTTCAATCTTTAGCAAATACAGTAGAACTCCGTTAATCCATCACCTATGGGACTGAAAGCATGGTCGAAATGCAAGAAAGGTCAGATTAACAGAGGTGCAAAAAATATTTAATACAGTAATGTACTTCAAAGTCAGCGTAACATGTTTGCACCTTCTTGTTGCCGTAATGGGACCAATACATTACGCTGAATGAAACCATTTTACACAAACGAGCCGTACACTTTATCAAAAGTTATTTCTTAAACAACAAACATTGCTAAAGCAAAGCATCAGAACACTTTAGTGAAGTCTCACCAACTTGACTCAACAATGTAGTATTTCAAGGACAAGCACAGCAGAATCTCGATAATCTGACTTCCAATGGTTCAACTCCTCGCACAGTCCGACTACCACGGATGTATAGGAAATATGGCCGATTTCTGCACTTGTCCTTGATACACTACAAATATAGTTGAGTCAGTTAACTTAACACTTAACCAATGCGTTTTCGTGCTTTACTTTACTACTATTTATGATTTTTGACAAGGTGAACAGTTTATTTTTTTGTGTTTTTCCTGAATTTTCTTCATTATCAGATGAATTTCTTTACACTTTACTGTAATATATTAAATATTTTTGCTCCTTTGATAATTAATGCGACTTTTCTTGCGTTTCGACCATGCCCTCAGTTCCAAAGCTAATGAATAAACTGGCTTGTACTGTACGGACATAAGCCGACATTCCTTAAGCTCCATCCTGGTCGGATTATATGAGGAGTCGAGCCACTGGTGGTCGGATTAATGTGGTTTTACTGTAACCAATTTTGGACATTTAAACCTTATTTAAGGTTCCGTTGAAAGTGGAAATTTGAAGTGTGTGATCTGTATCCCTTGACTTTAAATAATGGGTTTTACTACAAGGAAAATAAATCATCTATCTCTGTTGTGAAAATCCGTTAGGACTGTCTATTGAGCAAGGAAATATATTTCTTCAGGGTACAGAACATAACCCGAGAAAAAGACGACGTCATCTTTAGAATTTACTCAGAAAATGACCAGTCAACTGTAAATTGAATTCTACGAAATCTTCAATAAATGCCTTCAAAAGTTACAAGAGGTGTAAAATATATATAAACAGCGGAGATTATTACTTGTGAAAATATTTTACCTTAGAATTCTATTTTACTTTTCATTAGAGCAAATCTCGTTATTTATTTGTCAAACTGTGCAATACAGCGTATATGGTAATATATCTTTAAAGCTGAAGATGGACGAATTGGCTATTCGACGTTAAGGAAACGTATGTCTGGTTCAATTATAACGATTCATTAATCATTTCCCGTTGAACTGAGTACATGGACATGATTACTAAATCTGTTTATCAAATGCTTGTGAGAAAATAACCAATTCTATCTCTGTTAGTAAGCTGCTGAAACTCTTCTAAACTTTGAATACGTTCTTAATTCGAAAAAAAATTGCGATACAAGTATCAAACACTTATCACTATAAATTATTAATTTGAAATCAAAATTATTGGAAATCTTTTGAAGATCCAGAGGCATGCTAAACAGGCAAACACGATAAAGATTAGCAATATTTAATAACTTCATATACGTATTTCATTTTCTGAATTTTATTAATAAAATCATTGCATGTTACTGATTAGTATAAAAACTAACCATAAGTAGTCTAAAAAATAATTCAATTACTAATGAATGAAGGATCCAAAATTTACCTCCTTACAATAAAAACTACTACATCAAAGTCAAAAGTATTACAATAGAGTATTAATAGTTTTTTTAAATAGATATTTCTTTCGAATTTGTTTAATGTTTATTTATTTTAAACAGCCCTAATATTTTAACACTTTATTTATTTAGTTTTCAGAGAAATGACGAGAATAGTTTTCCTTGTGATTTCGGGGCAAAGATTAATAACGATCGTGGATCAAACACTATAAACAAAATTATGTGCAACGTAATGATTCTCTTGAAATTGGTCTCAACCAAAACATGTACTACTCAGTTCCCACGGTCAAGTATAGCCGTGATAAGAGCATTTATGTAAGTCCATCTATCTGCCACTATGATTAATATTTTACATGATTTGGTAAGTAACACATCTCCAATGGTCGGATAGTAACTAGACCAAAATCCGGAAGGAACCTTTTTCCTCTCACATTAGAAGGAAACGATTAAAGACAATGACGTAAATTCTGGAAATGTAATTCTCGAAGTTTTGAAACCATATAACGCTTTGATTTATTGAACCGATGGAGCATTGCTTGATCTAAATGCTAATTCAATCCTCCAAAATATATCAAGCATGTAGTTACTTATATTAGTTTCTAGATATTCTCTTACTTTTGGCTCCAAATGTCTAAGGTAAGATTCAATTTCCTAAGTAATTAAATTGCACTAGAAAGCCAGTGAATAAAGTTGTGAAAACCATGTACTTATAAAATCGAAATGGATGTATTAAGTAGAGTACGGAAAAATGCATATTCTAGAAAATACGGTCTAAAAATATAAAGTTGTGTTTTTCATTCAAGCGATACCTTGTTATCCAGGTGGTTTTGAAGCTCACTTTAAGCCATAGGCACTTGTGAATTTCTGAGCTGATGGATTGGAAGGAAAGTAGAACGTTCGCAAGGGAGATTGATGCTTTCAAAGGGAGAAGACTGTATTCCCTAAAGATATACTCGATATTCCTACTTCCTCTGGGGAGTTTTAGCCTTATTTTCCTTCCATTATCAACTCAGAGTTTCTTCTAGACAGCTACATTTCCCTGGAGGACTTATAGACATACACACATTTACCTTCTATACATAGTACCTTTTAGGTAGGGTTTCTCCCTTCTCATTCTCTCAAGTGATTGTTGTTCAAAGAGAAAGCAAGGAAGTATAGAAACTATGCATGACAAATGTTGAAACAATAATTGATCAAGAAATGTTAACATGTTATCGTTGGGATACATACAGTATAATTCAATATTAATACATAAAACATGTATGTATTATTTCGAACCTTTGTTAAATAATGGAAATTTTATCATAACATTGAAAGCAAATTCTGAAGTTGTTGAGGCTTTATATATATTTCACTCAAGTTTATATTGTAATGATATACTTACAAATGTATTCCTGTTGATTGTAACGATTTTGATAATAACTGTATTAAATGTATAATGTGGATTAGTATTTATATGATGTGAGTTACCGAAAAGTTAGAACATTCCTTCATCACATTTCTTCTTATATGCTGATGTTCTAAAGTTTATAGTTTAGGATTTTCTTTATATTTTACGTTTCCTGTGTATATAAAAAGAGAAGCACGTAGATGATATTCTAATTGTTTTTAAATCAATGTTCCACCAGGAAATTTTGATATGTGAACTTTTATTTTTGCTTATAATAAGAGCAAAACTTTAGATTTAAAATTGTTAGCTCTAAGAAAACCTTGCACCAACAAATCAACATTACGTAATGTAACATCTTTCTATGGGACGGAAACGAAAACATAGTAAATGAGGAAAGAAGGGAGAATAGCATTTAAAGAAATAATTGAAACAATTTATAAAACGAATGAGTGAAACAAATAAAGAATGATATGCATACATACATACGGTACGTACAGGAAAAACAACACAGCCCAGGACATGATTTAAACTTTTTAATACATATCTAAAACTTCCTCTACATGTTAATTAATTCTCAGGAAACCTTATTAGGGGCTGGAACCAATCACAGTTGGTGTTATTAAAATTATGACAACCATATTCAGAATAACGTTTTAATTATTTTTTTAAGAAAAGAGGGGCGGGAGATACATTTTTCTCTTTGTGATGCAAAAGTATTATTTTTTAATCTGAATTGCTTAAAATATACAAAAGAAAATATATCATATATGAGTTCTAAAATATATTTATTGATTCATCGTTTTCAATATGGTGGCCAACACGACGACCTTTTATAAAGCTTTAGAACTGCATATCACCATTAGTGGTTATCAAAATGTATGTTTCTAAAGATCCTGATCTGAAATATTTTCTTAAATATTATGTTCTTGGACCTTCTTTTATTGAGTTAAAGAGAATGAACATACATATAACGCTTAGTGATAAGTTTTGTTTGTTTGAGAGTTCACAAATGACAATTGTTGTTCAATGAGATTTTATTTATAAGTTCATTTTTTTTAATAGAACGATAAAGTACAACTACAAATAGTAGTGGCGTATTCTGGATTCACAGCTTGCATTACCACTAGCCAAATCAATAAGTGGAAAGAGGGTACGAAGGTCACACATAGTATTGATGATGATGATGATGATGATAGTTGTTGTGGCCTCCCTTTTATGTAAATTAATATTACTTGTGCAGATTAAAATATTTGCTCACAAGTCTACGCTGCGGCGGTATCCTAGATAGCCCACAGGATACGCTCCTGACGAATAGTGATTATAAATGGCGATGATGGTGGTAACATAAGCCACACAATTTACACTTTGATTGTAATACTCCTTCGATCGTCAGGATATTGTAATTCCTTCGCACGTAAACCCTTTCTAAAACATTAATAAGCACTTCTATGCTAAACGATTTTAAATCTATAAATTATATTGACAGCAATGCTAGTGAAGTAATAAAATGTGTTTTACTGAACATGAAAATGGATGATTCGATGGTCAATTAACGTAAAGATAAAAGAAGATATTTGGGAAGACATCCACTCCACATCTGAATTATCTTTTTAATTTTGATACCAAAATTTTTAATTCATGTAATTTGGTTATTAGGACCGAACACTTTTCTCGCAGTGGCCATCAATATAAGATTTAGAAGCTTTACGTACCAAGTTGTCTTGATATAAAAAAGCACATTGTTAATGGTTCAAAAAATTTTCAAGAATTTTCAATTTTCATATATGCTCTGGATGAGACATACGTATATGTTCTTGGGTTAACATCAAAATGTACTGTCAGTAATAGGTTAATTGATTCCACATGCAGTTTCGTGAAGAAATATTGCGAGTGGTGTCATTTTTATTTAGATGGTAGAACAGTTAGAAAATTGATGGTGGCCATTTCAGTTCCGCGACAGGGAGGCAGGAAAAGGGGATAAGTTATTAAAAATCTGAAAACACAAAATTTCAGTATTAATGGTGATATATGTGTGCTAGACATACAAATGTATCACTGATAAATGAGACATTTGGTCTCATTTTAATTATTTTAAGTGAATCAACTTCATGAAGATGGCCTAAGTTTGTAAGAATAGTTTAAGAAAATGTATAAACAAGAATTTAAGAAACATAATCTTAATTTAGTTTTGGATAAAGCTAATTTGTCCTTTTCCTCATAACTTCAACTTTCCCGTTCTCCTTGTCATAAAGTTAAACAAATTCTGTTATCTATGTTGTTAATAAAGTTCGCTTCACGTTTGATAGTTTGTATTTTCAGATTTTTTCTAATTTCTCCCCCCTGCCCCCCTGGACCGGAACTGACATGGTCACCATCAATTTTCTGAATGTGCACCATCATGTGATTAAAATGACACCACTCGCAATATTTCTCCACGAATATGCACACGAGACTTTGAAATCATCTGGTAAGAGAACCCAATATAATGCCAATACGCTTGTCTTATTGTTGACGATTACGTTGCCTTGACGATTATTTTGAAAACATTGTTTTTCAAGAATATAGGAAACCCAGGCAAAGTGAGTAAGATAAAGAAATTTGTTTTCCTTCTGAAAATGTAGATAAGCTTTTAAATTAATACACGCATGAGTCACTCCATAAGACATTATCATTACAAAAACATAAATGATCGAAACAATTCAGCCTCTTGGTGAGTACAGGTATTTTAATCAGTGTTATTTTATTATCTTTGCCCTGCCACCCGGCCAAAGCCAATAATGCGTTCGAGAAATCTTAAAAAAAAAAAGTGCTGATAAATTGGTTTTGGGAAATATGATTTTGATTTCCAACGAGATAATGACCCGACGCAGAGTGCAGAAATTGACTAGCAGTGAATCGTATAGGACACACCTCACACTTAAAGCACATTACTTCAGAGATCTCAATTAAATTCCGTCGAGAACAGATGGAATGAACTGAAAACATGGTCAGATAGCATTAATCACAACCAGAACGTAACTGAAGGAGATCCTGATAGAGAAATGAGGTAAATAGTTTCAAGATTGACTAAGAAACATATTCATTCAATGCCAAGAAAACTTTCAAGAGTTACGTAGAGAAAGAGGACACTTACAAGGTTTTGAATCACCTGAGTTGACGCTATTACAATACTTTCGTCCGGTAATTAAAATATATTTTCCTTTTTAAATCATTATAAATTACATTTAAGTTTTATTTTTCTGTTAAAATTATTAGTGAGATAAATTTGTGTTACAATCTATATTTTGTGAACTTTAATATATACACAATTATAGTAATACGTAGTATTTAGGTTCAAATTATCTTTGTTCCAATACTTTTGCCCGCCACTATATATATATGAAGCCCGGGTAACGTGAATAATGTAAATATCTCTTGATCCACTTCGGTAGGGCGTTAAATGATGTGAAATGGAAGGAAAATACCTTTAGTTGTTCAGTACAGTTGATGTTGTAGTCATAGTGTTCATTTGTGATGTTGCTAAAAGTGAAAAAGCTTCGTTACGAAAAACGAATTAAGGTACATGTTTCCATAAATACACTATTTATTTATACGCTAATAATTTTTCTCTTTGTGTGCTTTTTTACAATGAAGTACGACCTATTAATCACCGCAAGTACAAAAACAAATGTATTTCTAAAAAGTATTGCGTCGCTCTCTGAAGAAAAATAGTCAGGCAGGCAAAGTGGATAGGACAAAGCGGATAGGTATTCACTTTCTTTGTCCGGCCATTTCAACAGTTCTTGTTGGACTGATTTTGAGAAAATTAGATAATACAAAGAAAGAAAATGAAATTGCCAAAATGCAAGAGAAACAGAATTGTAAGGTACGTGTAGCTAAAACCATCAGGTTAAGGGTTGCTGTCCAAGAATTTAACAATATCGAGCTGTCAGAGAAAATACTTTTAAAGTGATCCTTGCTATGCCAGCGAATACCACTAATAAAAGCTGAACGATCAGCAATTGGCGTATTTAACTGCACTGTCGTATTTACCTTAGACAAAATTCGACCCACATGTTATTATTTTGAGAAAATAATCTACAATTTAAAGCGTCAGAATTAAAATATTTTTATTTCCTGTTTTATTTTTGACAGGAACATCTGATAAAATTTAACACTGTCTGAGGATTTGTCTAAATATTAGCCACATTCCCTATGACTGGTGTGCATAATTTTTTCTACCATTTAGCCTGGTAACAGTAATAATAGTATTATTGAATGCCAGTACTGAATTCAGTATGTCAATGCTTTTACTGAAACAGATTTTCCTCCTTTAACGTTGCCTGGTGCTACATCTTAAAGCATAGAATATCCAGTGATTGGGCTTGGAGAGTAAGAAATTTATTCGTTGCTTTCTTCCTCTCTGAATTCTTCAATTTCTGCAATGTCTTTAACAGAGTTAAGCTCTGTAGTAGTAGAAGTTCTATCTGCTCCCTTAAATTTGCAACCGGGTTAAAACTGGTTCAAATAGTTCTCATTGCATCCCCAACGTATCTACTTTACCCTTTGACATCAGGCCTCTTACAGCACCGAAACCGTCCATTAAGGCTGTAGATCACCCCCGCCATCTTGGTACGCACTTTCCATTGATTAACATGGGAATTGCTTTACTCGTTTTATACTTTTCAGGAGTATAGTTTTAACTTCTGTTTTCGCACAGTTGATCGTCAAGCTCTCTTTTACTCATGCTACTTTATAGAAATGCAATATTTTACACAGGAACAGTATAATTTCCCGTTAACATATTGTGATTTATATAGCAAACTATTAATAATACATTATAATTATATATTTGGAGAAACTTCACAAACCAAAACTATACAAGAGTCAAAATAACCACCAAGACAAATTTTGTGAAAGCAGAACTTAAATATTCTACATCCGAGAGGCATAAAATGAGTAAAACAATTCCCGTGTAAATCAATGGAAGGTGCGTACCAAGATGGCGGGGGTGATCTACAGCGTTAAAAGTGCAAATGATATCAACAATCAGAGGTTTTTACTTTGACACCAATCAAATAAGTTACTCAGGAAACAAAATATTTCCAGAAGAAACTTAAGAGACCAAAAATAAAAACTATTTCTTAAATTTTAATGAAGGAAAGCAGACGAAATTTGTCCAACGACAAAAAATATGATACGAGTATTATTCTGCTTCGTATATTCTGGCAGATATGGAGAACCTCCTCCTAAAGATTGGATTCAATGTGGTGATTGCAAAGAATTGTCGCACGAAGGATGTACATGTTACGTTGGTTTAGGGGCCTACTTCGGTGATGTTTAGCGTCGGATTTAAGTGTCTAGGCGCCCTAGGCTCATAACTTTCATCACCCCGCCCCTCCCTTTCCCACTCACCCCCTCCCGTCCTTTCTCCCTTCCCATCTTCACATTATAAAAATTCATCCTTTCGACATTTAATAGTAATAACGAGATTATAATTATGCCATTTTTTTTATTATTATACCATCCATTTTGCCACTACTTTTTACACAGAAAAAAGAAATGTAGGTTTACAGAATTGAACCCTGCATTGTATCTATCAGTTGGCATATTGATCCACCCATCAATACTTCGCTCCTTAAAACTAGCAACTTTAAACTTACAAAATCTCTATGAACGGACAAAAGCGGCACTACAAACTCTGTGGCTACGTTAAATATGTGGACAGCTGGGATCGCGCATGCTCAGTGGTTAGAGCGCACACCTCTGGCGCTTGGGGTCGTCGGTTCACACTCTGCTCGTGCCATGTGGATTTTATGGTGATTAGACATCGTGTGTGTGGGTTTTTTTGTGTTCTCCCGGTTCCTCCCAATTTCTTCATTGCACCAATCATTCCATCATAATCCATCCGGCCTGAGCCAAAGTTACCTAAAGGGCTTCAAAATGAATTCTAATTTAACATCGCCTCCCGGTATTTTGGAAACGAGAACAGGTGGCAGGAATTCAGGAGTACGAGTATATGTAGGCAGATGCCCTTTAGCAGAACTGCCAGTTGAAGGATATATCCCGACATTTGACTAGTGTAACTGAGGAAAAAGTCTGGAAAAACCTGAGTCAGGATGGTCGGCTGGTGCATTTGAATCTACGACCTCCCGAATGCTAAGCCAGCGCATTACCATTGATCCACGCTCTACCATTGTACCGTCTTTCCATTCGAGTCTGTAGTTTTGAAAGAAGTTCCTACGCTTTGTGAGACTAGCAATGGCTAAATGACCAGCAAAGTAGTGCAATTCGTTTAATTTTGACGTAATGCAGCTTAGGAATACTTAGAAAGTATTTTCAAGGTAATTCAGACGAATAGTAAATTCAAATTAACGAATATGTTTTGTAAAATTCTATTGGATTATAATTTTACTGTATATTTATATTCTTCAGTGGAATACAGGTATTGAAAATATATGATGCACTTTAATATTTGATCCTGAAAAATGTTCGTATTTCTCGCTCTACCGCCAATCATGGTGAGTTGAAAGGGATTTTAGCAAAAGATTAGTATCCAGTTTGCATGCAATACAGTTTTAATTATATGGATTTTGTAGCTATTGGATTTATGCTTTTCGGCTTTTCCTAAAAAATGAAAGTTTTTTTTTCTGGAGATATTTATAATTAGTTGTAAGCTTTTAATAAGCTGTTGTGTAGAAGCTCCTGTTTAAAAGAAGAAGAAGCCAATATGTGATATAATGAGAGAATATCTTTTGTTTCATTCCTTGCGTACATTATTGTGAAGTTCAGTTTGATAAAACGTCGAAACATACTTCTGGGATTTGACAGCTAGCAGTTATTGAAGAGATGATTGGTTTGGATCTCGTTTATGGTAATATGGTTTAAATGCTCTTACATAATGGGTATAATTATTATGGATATGTGCATGGTAATTCTGTGTAAGATGCACTCTAATAATATGGATAGGTTCTATAGATGTGCTAGTGCATGATATCAATATTAATTCAGAGCTTTTATGTCAAAGATTATCCACGCTTCAGTACAATAAGGGAATCAGAGTGCTCATTTTGGTTGATGAATGTGGGTTTAGTATATTTCTTGCACCTCTATATAAAGCTACTTATGAATCTGGTTTAATGTCACTAATTTGCATGTTGCATGTTTAATGCATTATAACTTAGTATGTTAGATTACTTTTTGTTGCGTTTGATACTAATATGATGATTATATTGATTAAATATGGCTATTACTAATTACGTCTGGATTCGGTCATTGGTAATAATTAAGTTTTACTATCAGAACTTCTTCAGAGTATTAAGGAATATAGATACCTACTTCGTAAACATCCACATTCATTCATAGAATTATTTCTGCTGGCTACTACTATTGTTTTGTTTTTTTACCCTCAGTAATTTAAAACCCTGCTAATTTAGGTGCTCCTTTGCACATGTACGGTCATCCTCCACTTAGTTTTGGTATTGATGCCCTTAGATCTCTTTACTGTTACTGTTGAATGCTGGTAATACATTGGAATTGGGTCAGTAACTTTGTTTATTGTCTTTTTTTCATGCTGTCCCACATACCATGTTATCTTGTAACAGTGTTGTCAGGTTGTCAGTCACTTGTTTTGATCTGGTTAAACTTGATATTGTGTTGATCTTGATAACCAAGGGTGAAACAACCTTCTTGCAACAACCAGATGCGAGAAAGTTGTTAAACTTGAAATCTTATTGAATTTTATTTCGTTGGACTGCCGTTCTCGTCTTAGTGTGATGAAGTTCCATCACGTGCCACGCATGTTTTGTCATAAGCTAATCTCCGGCAGATCCCACCCTTTTACTACAGCTCTTGCGAATCTGATGAACTAACTGTAAATAGAGCTTGAAAAGCGAAGTAGGTCGAGTGGTTCCGTGCAGCACTTCAGTTCGATTTCTTGTTTCTGTCAAAACTATTTCAACGTTAATTCTTGTAAACAAGACTGCTGGATTCAACTTTATTTAAACCTTTTGTGGCTTGATTTGATAAGCTTGCATCAAATTGACGGACTTGTTAAAGGAAGTTTGATTTATTTTTTTAGTTAGAACAAAAATGTTATGTGAGGCAACACGAGCTAGTCTGATTGCGTGTCTCTGATTGCACATAGCTTTAAAACATCGAAATATGTAGTTTATGTACTATCAGCGGCATTAAGCTCTGTGCATGACTCTATTATACACGATTTTTCTCTAAACCTGGAAAATAGGTAACCCAACTCACGTAGAATGACCGGTATGTGATTCTGAAGGTGAAAGAGCAAAGGTTGGAATTTTTCAGTCTGTCAGGAATCATTCAGGATAGACGGCCGCTGATATCGTCCCAGATCCTTCCGATTGCTAAGCCAAAGCTGTAGCAGCTCAGCTACCGCTACTCGACCTCGGTCATATTGTTGACTCGGCATTACGGGGAAATATGCCGATTAACAACGCGACAGGTTTACATATTATACTTGTTGGATTTGCATTTTATTTATAACTTTTAGGCACCTATGGATTACTCCGAGGTAAGGTTGGGCTCAGGAAGTCGGTCAGGTGCTACATTGAAGGTACCATCCACGCACAAGCCTGGTGTGACTTAGGAGAACACTAGGAAAATAAAGTCAGAACACTCAGCCACTGGTACCGAATCGAGGACATCCAGAATACGAAACCAGCGCTCTACCAAGTAAGGCACGGCCGCTGGGAAAATAATATTCGTATTTATGCTTATCACATGCACGCACACACACAAACAAATATTTGTCTGGAAAGAGAAAAATTATATATATTCATTTATAAGTTCATTTTCGTTTCTCCATGTTCGCTAAGGATTGTTTCTGTATTTTGGTGTTTAAAATGTGACTCTCTTTATGTTTTTGCATTAATTGCTACTTGCTACAAGAAATTACAAATATCTTTTCAGACCCTAGAACATGTGATAATGTTTTCTCTTTAAAAAAATCACTCAGAATCACACATCGCTCACTCTGCGTGAGTTGGTTTGCGTATCTTCAAGGCTTAAATAAAAATCGTGTATAATAAAGTCATGTATAGATATTAATGCTATGTATAGATATTACATGAGATTACAGTCAAAATGGCATAACATATGTTAACTTCTAAAATAAGATTTGAACGATGTTTGAATCATTCATGGAAATGTTTCAGTTCCCATCCTTTAAACGATGCTATAATAAATACTATTGTGTATATTGATAAACGTGCTTTTAGAATACACGGAGGTTGCATTTTCAGTCTCTCTCTGAGGCAAAACTTCATGTCAACACAGTTTAAAGCAACAATATTATACAAATTCTACAACCTTAATAAAGAAAATAACAAATTAAAAAATGTTTGAAACGTATACGCTAAACCGGAATTCTAAATTTATGATAAAATTTCTCAACAGAGATTATGCCAAGGAAAGATATATTTAATAAATTGTAACTTCTGTCTGTGCTTGACACTGACTACACGCTTTCATGGAGAGATGCCAGAAACTTTGTCGTCATATATTCATATAAAAAAATCACTGTAATTTTGTCTCAAGTTCACATGTGGAAGTTTTTCTGTGGACTGTTGCCAGATTGTCTTACCATTTTTCCTTCTCACATTCGGACACAAATGTGTAAAATATGGAAAGGTACTGAAACGAGGTATAAACTATTTTTAGTTGTACTATTTTTGGAAAAGATAGAAGATATTTACGAGGTAAAAATCAAGAAAGGATATTCTAATCACGAAATTAATTCTTTATGATAAAGTTACTATAGTACATTACGATTTGTATTGTACACTTCTGGACAGATATACCTAGACACTTGTTCCGACAAGGGACCATCCCCAACTCTGGTCCCTCGATTGTTCTGAAAATACGTATATAAGCCAAGTGCTGGTAGATAAAATAAGTTGTAATAATGAGTTGGGTATGTTTCTCGCGTCTGACAAGAAATCGGAGCTCACA
>JAGDQP010026575.1:0-18861 GCA_022664845.1 Lepisma saccharinum
AGTAGCCATGGTGCGGATCCTTGCACATCACTGAAACCTCAGTGTGTCAACTGCAAGGGTGATCACACGGCCTGGTCGCGTGACTGTCCGGTCTTTAAAGAGGAAAAACGAATTAGAGAGCTGATGGTGATAAAAAAAATATTTGCTGGTGATGCTAAACGTCGATTAAGAGACTCTCAGCGTACCCTTCCCCTGGTGCGTTTTCACATGTAGCCAGACTCGCAGTTCAAACTGTCTCGGTTGGTTCCCAGACAGTTAATGTATCAACAGAGTCGTGCATGACGACCCTCCGAAGCCGCCCATAGAATCGGAGACTCCTCTCAATATGCCGACGCAGTCAGGGACAAAAAACACATGTGCAGAGCTCTAGAACTCCACGGGTTAAGACTACTTTTAGTCCCTATAAAGTCTTGAAATTAGTTCGAACAAAGTTCATCTTGGGCTTCAGACATGATTCAGGACCACCTGATGGATATGGATTTTAATCTCGTGGGAAGGAAAGGGAAACCTAGGTATAAACCTAAACTTATATGGTAATATTTTACTTGTTTTTGCAGAGAGTTTTATGATTTCCGTTTATTTTATATGATTATGCTCCTTAGCTGTTAAGTTTTATACTGTAGTTTTGTTTTATCTTATGAAGGGCCATTTACAGGCTTCCTTGTTATACTGGCCATTTACACCAGTGGGCTGATTGTGAAGACCTTTTACATCTTCATCTTTTATCTTTTTTTTATTATTTTAACTAACAGCTAAATTTTGACATGGCCAAGATAAGGGGCTTTCCCCGTATCGGGACGGGCGTAAGCCATAGTGCTGTTACCGCCCATAAAATTCATTTTATCTTATATCTTTTAAAGTACCCCTGAATAGCAAAAGACGATGACAGATTCGCAATTTTACTGAAAACTGCAATAGTTCTCTTTTTCCCCTATACATTTCATTTTTTTCTGTGTAGAAAACTAAAAATCAGACTGACAATGTGCAGATGTTCATTGGGACACACCCTGATGATATCGTCCTTTTTCAGACCCCCCTCCCCCCATGTTTTTGCCTACCAGAATATTTAAGAAATGTTTAAAAGAAATCCTTGGGCACATCAGGTAGTTATTTTCACTGTTAACTGTGTGTTTTAACTATCTATATAACATAGTTTTCTTTGTTAATTGGTCTGATCTAAAATAACGTTTTCTGTATTTATGTAATAGATGAAATTAATAAGTATGAGGAACATTTGCTTAATACCTCCCTTCCATGATACCATGAGAAGTAATCTGATTCGTTTGTGACTTTACAGCAAGACATTTTATTTTCAGCTTGCTAACTTCCATACGTGATGTTTATTTTGAAGGATAGAGGATGTATTTAAAACACACCTTCAATTATAAATGTGAAAAATTAAGATGAAATAATACAGAAGAAATTCTTTAACGATCAGGAATTTATATTTCACAAGTGAAAAAAAAAAAATGATTCAAGAACTACATACGATCTTGATCATGAAAAGTTTCTGCCAGTCTATCACTGATCGCTTACATGAAGGAATCGAACCGATGTTTAGCTTTTCCATACAATTTTAGTGGAAGAACAGAAGTGCCTACATACTCGCCTTGGCCTGTCAGTTGTATTACTCCATGCATACATGAAGCCAGTTGTAGGCACAATTTTCAACTTAACATATTAGGAGCTTATTTTTTCGTTTTATTTGTTAGCAATCCCTTTCTAACAAGCAATTATTATTTTTTTATATTTTCTTTCCACCCTAACGATGGTTGAGGGGTCGTGTTTCCATGTTTGCACTACTACTGTCTGCCAGGTTTAAAGTGTTATAATCAAGAATATAATATTGGCGAGTTATGATGAAGCATTTGCATCTGCTGTATAATTAACTTAATTTTTTATTCGTCATGGAGTTTTACGCTTGGGCAATAGAATAGAACTTCTTGATCTTGTTGAACAATGGTTGTTAATTGCAAACGATTAAAAAAATCTAATAAAGAACCGACTAACATCTTTATGCTTTCAGTTACCTTATCACTTGATATCAACTATAGGTATTTTGAATATTGCAAGATTTTTAATTTTACCAAATCCGATATTTGAAGGGTGTGAGGCAAAAACATGGTAACCCACAAATGTTTAATTTTTTAGTTATTCAGCACCCGATAGAAAGCAATCATACCGCGTCGTTTAATGTTGTCCGAGTTGAAATTGTTCTCCAGAGATGACAGCAATATTTACTTATGGTAAGCCTCATTGTAACATTTTGGGGTTCATAAGATGGTAACCAACAATTAAGATGGCGGGAAACGAGGAGCAGTATACCAGCTTGCCACTAAAAAGGAAAAGAATTTGTAAATTAAACATTTCTTACAGCGAGTTCAGTGAGAAAATTTATTCTTGAGTGACTCAGGTAGGGAATATTATGGTATAAATAATAAAACATGGTAACCCACACAGCAGCATGAAAAATAGAAATTCGTTATTTTGATTTGGCACAATTATTTTAAGCCTTTATGTATAGCCTTACCTGAACAATCAGCTTTCAGCCAATGAAAATTACTTGTGCAGCAGTAAAACTTGAATTTCTTAAAAGTGTAACATTGTGGGTTACCATTTTCTTGCCTCACACCCTTCATTTACGAAGGTAGTTCCTGTCTTGGCTATATGAAATGTATTTCGGATCTTTCTAAAAATGTTTACGCAAATGTAGTAGGCTACAAGTTTCCCTACCAAAATGTAAAGCCAAGAAGCAATTAACATTGATTTAGTAAAAATGTGAGCGTTACTATACCCTTAACAAAGCATGCTCAAGATACTAAATACTATAAAAGCAGGATACCGATATATCTTTATAACCAATTCACAAAATCAAAATTAGATACTCACAAAGGAACCTTCCGTACGTGACAATTCAGTTTGGAAATCAAAGTTCAACTGAAAGTGCATCACAGGAAACCCAAGTATGCCAAATCTTAGCTCCGAATTCGAAATCGTTCGAGATATAAGATTTGGCACACTTAGTTTTCCTGTGATGCGCTTTCATTTGAGCTTGGTTTGATTCCTGAACTCGACTGTCACGTACAGAAGGTTTCCTTGTCACACAGCTCAAAACTTTGCTACTGGAAGTGAGTATAGTTAGGAAAAGTAGCATGGCGGTGCCACTGTCTCTGCTTTGGGTTTACGCTTTCTCTATAGTGGCGTGCTTCAAAAACAAGCGAAAAGTATCTTCGGATTTCTTTCAGTTGGCGAGAACCGATGTATTTTGTACGTACGAAGTGCTATAGAGCAAAATTTCGTAAAGTTGCGACTCACGAATTCGGGAAAATTTTAAACACTCAAGACATCGCATGGAGTAGATAGATGGATGTACACACTTTGTGAAAATTAATTTTAACTCGCGAAATTGGCAAATTTTGCTTCCATCCACGAATTGAGCACTACTCACGAAATTGTATCATTTTTATTGATTCATTCACGAAAATAATGCCTAACAATCGAAAAAATGTAATTCGTCTTCAGAAACCTATCATCCGTTTTCCGTAACGGATTATTCCATGTGAAATCCACACTTTTTAACAAATCTTTTAGATTTTTTTACTCACTAGTTTTCGTTCTATGGAAGTTAAAAAAAAGTTTCCAAAAATTTCCATTTTCCGTTACAAAAGTTATTACTCTGCAATGGTTGGTGCTAGAGCTCGAAGAGGGCTCATTTTAAAGCTCTTGTAATAAGTTGTCATTTGATATGATACACAACAGGGTGGCACAAAATATCCTAAAATTTCAAAAACTCTAATTTCTCAAAATCGGACATTTCGATTTTTTTTTTTAAATTTGGTCAACTCCCTGCACCTACCATGAAAATTTGAACTTTGGATGGGATCATGAGATATAAAATATTTTCGTTATATTTCTGGGGTAGAAAAGGCATTAGCAGTCCACATTAAAATAAAAAGCCTTCAGTAAACTTTGTTTTTTGGAGTCATTTTAGTCATATTAATGACTTCGGCCCGTCCCCAAACATCGGTGCCCCAGTCGGGATTCAAACCCAGAACCCTAGAGTTGCTAGCCTGACGCCTCGGACCGAACCGCTACCAATGTTAACTCCGTATGAAGGAAGTAAATTATTTATGGTTTTAACGTTAGACATCTATGGCTCATTCTGGGATAGGGAGGGGAAAGGATGCAGTAAAAAGTGGGCTAGAGCTAAAGTTTAATGTACCAATCAGATATTTGCCTGGTGCGACTGTCGAGAAATGATAGGTTCACATTAAGAACATTATTTATTATTGGAATCGAGACCAGGATTGCTATTTTGGTATTTGAAACTGAGAATTCGGATCTGATACTTGGAACCACGTGCCTGAACCTGAATCCTGGTACAAGAATACGGGTACCCGGTTCCAAGAATCAGATCCGAGTCCTCAGTTTCTGTTTCGAAGATAGAGTCCGGGAACCGGTTTTAATATTACGTACCCGAACATGATCCATGTGTTCATCCATATTATATACCAGTTCATAATAAACTAAACTTCATGCAGACCTAGGGGTTTCCTCAGTCACACCAATCAAATATCGGCTTGGTATCTTGAACGTAAGCTCGGACCAATTTCTTACTGCATCATTTCCCCTCCCTATCCCAGACTGAGTCATAGATGCCTAACCTTAAAACCATAAATAATTTAGTTTCTTCATACGAAGACAACCTTGGTAGTCGGTCGGTCTGAGATGTCAGGCTAGCAACTCTAGGTTTCCCGGTTCGGATCCCGACCGGGGCACGGATGTTTGGGGACGGCACTGGGAACGGGCTGAAGTCATTAATGAGTAAAATGACCCCAAGGAACAAAGTTTACCGAAGGTTTTTTTTTATCTTAATGTGAACCGCTAATGCCTTTCCCCCAGAAATATAACGAAAAAATATTTTATCTCATGATCCCATCCCAAGTTAAAATTTTCATGGTAGGTGCAGGGAGTTATGACCAACATTTAAGAATTTAAAAAAAAAAATGATGTCCGATTTTGAGAAAATAATTTTTTCGTTGAATTTTTATGATAAATTTTTTTGTGCCATCCTGTTGCGTATCATATCAAATGAAAGCTTATTACAAAAGCTTTAAAATGAGCCCTCTCCGAGCTCTAGCACCAACCATTGCAGAGTAATAACTTTTGTAACGGAATAACTCTAACATGCAATAACTCTAACAGAGTTAGAATGTAGTACACTTATCCTCCATTGAGGCAACGATTTTGCGAACATGGTTTCCCATCTAGCGGGAAAATCGAACTACATTTTCACATTCATTGTGGTGCATTTGACGGTATCCGCGGTGAAAATGTGTGAAAACAAGTGGAACACGTGAGATATCGGAAAGAGCAAACCAAAGTTTCAAATGCAGCCTGTGAGAGATTAAAAAAATTTCCTATGTGCTGCTCAACAATCGAATATATCTGACCAGGACAAATTTGGAACTGTGAAAATTGAGCTGAATGATTAAGAAATAAATTCCTTTAGTTGTACATTTGTTTATTAAAATTTTGATACCTGCTTTTGCAAATGTGTAAGAAGTATGTGAAAGAAACCCACTTTTTTAAAAAAGGTTTTTAGCAGCATGCATTAGTGCAAGGTTTACGTCTAGTTTTAAATCGTTATTCAATACAATTATTTTGTTTTATGTTTTCAAGAAATGTACTTCTGTAGTCCCTATACTACCTTTTTTTTTTCTACTCACTATTTTTCAACATTTTACTCACGAAATTTAAACACCTTTACTCACGAAATTCTGTCTCTACGTCATAATTTCTTGTATAGAAGATTTATCAGTCTTTTATGCAAGTCTCCAGGAAGCTAGGACAAGACAACGGTCGAATGAAGGCGATACAGATACATAACACGGTTAATTTAGGAAGTTGTTAAAAATGGCTAATTCTACTTGTCAAATTGTCAAAGAATAAGTACGTAATTGGCCTGAGCCAGAGTTGCAGGCCTTAAAACAAATTAATGATTTAATTAATAAGTAAACAAGTCAGTTTTATGCATCAGCTAGCTATTATGCGAATTAATAAATCAGTTCATGATTTTTTTATGACTGTTGTAAACTGAATTTTAAAAAAGATTTTGATTTTCTAAATTACTGATAAATTCCCTTTGTTATAGACGATGTGAATAACAAGTTAACGTTCAAGCGTGTAAGAAGTTCCGTATACATTTCAGAAGCATTGTTTCGTGTGAAACACTGCTTTTCACAGAATATTGTTCAATTAGTTGATTGTATTGTGTTAATGGAATTCTGTTTACGTGTTTGTCGATTAAGAAAATTGTAGATAATAGTAATTAATATGAATATGTAATGGTGATCGTAGTCCGATACACACAGTATATTCAGAATTACCGTAAATGAGTAGTTTTGTTTAATCACAACCTTTTTCTGCAGCAGCTTGTTACTGGTTTGCTATTCATTTCCGTTGTTGAATTAACTTTTCTTTTTTCTAACTCGTAAGAACAAAATGTGAAACTTATCGTTATTTACAAACCTTCTCGTGGCTCGTGTTTTGACTACATGTATTTGGCAAAGTGCGAAGAGTAATTATTCAGAATACGAATTAGTTGTCACGCAGTTGTTCGCATAAAAAGCTCCTTATCAGATAGTTGGTTGAATAACTTTTCAGTCCGATTTCTGTTGCATAACGAAAAAAATCCATGTTAACTATTTGAAGAATAACTTACATCCTTATTAGAATAATGGATAACAGTTTAGTTACTTTTTCCAATAACTATTATCTAGTAAATTGATCGCAGGAGAGCCTTTTATATGGTAAGTACTGAAGTTAACACAACAAAATTACAGCTGCTATCATAGGCGTCGTTAGCTTTTAAATATTGGCGGGGGGGACATCCTACATTTTGACATGCTGAAGTTATTTTGTAACTGCACACTTGGGTTTGGTTTTGTTTAATATGTGAGAAGTAATTTAATGCTTAGTAACTCAGTCTATAGTAGTGATGAGCGCAAGAGTCTTGGTCTTGCAGTTTTGGTTTTGGTCTTGGTCTTGCATGCAAGACCAAGACCAGGGATACCGGTGCAAGACCAAGACCATACCTGCAAGACCAAGACCACCTGCAAGAGTCTTGCACACGCACTATTTGAATATTTCTAAAACGTGCAAAGGAAGGGGAAATCATTATATCCTTCACATGAATTTCTTTGGCTTCTGTAAAAATACCGCTGGACTGTAGGTGTTCCCAGTTGTGCAAACCGTGTGAGTGGATCTGAGAATCATGCCGCTGTTACTGTAGCATACTAACCTAAACGTACAATGTACACTACTGTACACTAAGCTTACAATAGAAGAAAAAACTTCCTGTCAAGGGCCAAATAAAGCCAAGATCTCCCACAAGAGATGGCAGCGCTATCTCTGTATATGTCTAATGTATTTTTATTGTTGCACGAAATTGCAATGTTGCTATTACAAATTCAATCTTAACGAGTTCAAACTTTCAGGGAAGAAAGTTCATAAGTAATTCAAGAGTTCTACCTGTGCCGATTTTTTTATTTTCTTTCATATTGAAAGCCCATTGTTATGGGCATAATGCCCATAATGCCCATTGTTATGGGCATAACACTGAAACGATTTCAACAATGAACAAGATAGAAAATGAAAAATCGGCACGGATAGAACTCTTGAATTACTTATGAACTTTCTTCCCTGAAAGTCTGAACTCGCTAGGATTGAATTTGTAGGAGCAACATTGAAATTTCGTGCAATGATAAAAATACATAAGACACATACGGAGATAGTGCTGCCGTCTCTTGTTGAAGATCTTGGCTTTACATTCCCCTTAAGGATAATTTGGATAAAGGGCAAAAGGAAGTCTGTTGTCCTGCCTTTTCTGATGTTAGGTTTGTCGTGGTATGATCTATTGATCCAGATTAAGGTGGATTATGGTCAGTTCAGAGTCTGTACGGATTTGTGTAGCCAGTCTTTGTGTTCTAAGCTACTAGTCGATTTTATAAAATGTCTGTTGATGTGTGTTACTGAAAACTGAGTTCTGTTTTATGTTATGCTACGGAGAATTGAGTCTGAATAAAACAACAGTTTTTGCAGTACATTTGGTAATTATTCGTAACTTGTAGATAAAGTCGGGAGGAATATGACTAGATATGGGCTATGGTTTTGGATGCAACGCAAAAGTTACTTTAGAGTAAGCTAGAGGTAACGGTCGTGAGAGCTTGTATTGAGCACAGAAGTGCTTCAGATTGAGCAAGTTTACTTTAATACATTTGTTCAACAGAAAAGTATTGGTCCACAAACTCGTAAGTAATTTTACCGAGCCATCCTGGCTGAGGTTTTCTAGAGTTTTCCCTCAGTCCCACCAGGCGAATGCTGGGATGGTACCTTAACTCAGTCCTGGCAGCTAACTTTCCCATTGTTGTCCCAAGCCTTAGGCCATCGATGCCTGTTAGGCTTAAATAAATTCAAATTTGTAAGTAATTATACTTTCTATCACTCTTCTGCCAGAGCAGGCTTGAGCCATGACTAGTCTCACTATCGTCAATTGTCTGGGTTTGTGGACATTAGTGCTTCTTTGACGAAAACAACACCACTAACAAGGGAATTTTTTTTGCCGTTCAGCGAGTTTTGACTTCGGACATGTTTTTCGAGTTAGACCTCATTTGAAGCATATAGATATCGAAAATAACACGCATAGACTCGCACTCAGTCATATGCAGTATTTGTGTCCCGAATAAGTCGAGTTGTGTAATTTGAGCGACTTTTAAGCAGTAAAATCAACCTTAAAGGTGAAACTTTATATTAAGTAAATGAGTTATCAGATGCATTTCCGTAGGTACTTTTACGTGTAGAACACAAATTTCACCATGACAATGTTCGCAAATTGAATGTTTTTTATACAAACTCCAGTTTATGATCGAAAATGAACAAAATTCCATAGAAAGTAATGCCGTAAAGGAACAACAATACAACTGTGGGAAAGGGGAAGGTGGGCAGGGGATTATAAATACATAAAAACTAATGGTTTCTAATAATGAAAAATAAAAGAAAGTGAAGTCTATTTAGATTGAAAAACAATTCAGTATGCTTATTTTCATTTTTAGAACTTGTTAATTCACTATAATTAGTATTATTGTTTAACTGTTTCATTTTAAAGTTCAATTTCGAATATTTATAAAAATTATCAAATCAGTTGCGTTTTCTCGTGCTTACCACAGTTATTTAAAATATTTAACTTTCAAAAAATAAATAGTAAGCGTGTATGTTAAATAAGATGTTTGAAACAAATATAAGATGTGACATGACAGACGAGATTTTTTTTTTCGTAAGTATTTTGAAAAATGTTTACTGTTCTAATTATTCATTATAATTTTAGTTTCTAATGTAGTTAAGATAATATTTGTATGGTAAGGGGTATTGAAAATGTACGTAAACAAAGAGAGCGCAGAAGAAGCGAGAGAGTTGCAATTTTGTTCAGGAATTACACACCAAAGAGAAGATGGGATGAAAAAATGTACGTACGAAAGTAAAAATTCAAATTGTATTATTTAAAATGTCCGCATTAAATAACCGTGTAGTCGATCAGTGGTTTAGCGATTGCAAGCGCCCTAGACCCCCCAAAAGGTATCAGAAACCATTATTTTTTTTTATTTATAATCCCCTGCCTAACTTCCCCTTTCCCACAGTTGTATTGTTGTTCCTTTACGGCATTACTTTCTATGGAATTTTGTTTATTTTCGATCATAAACTGGAGTTTGTATAAAAAACATTCAATTTGCGAACATTGCCATCATGAAATTTGTGTTCTACACGTAAAAGTACCTACGGAAATGCATCTGGTAACTCATTTCGTTAATATAAAGTTTCACCTTTAAGGTTGATTTTATTGCTTAAAAGTCGCTCAAATTACACAACTCAACTTATTCGGGACACAAATATATGATAGAGTGCGTGTCTGTGCGTGTCATTTTCGCTATCTATATGATTCAAATAAGGTTCGAAGTCAAAACTCGCTGAACAGCAAAAATAGTTCTCTTGTAAGTTTTAGTTAAACACAATATCCGGGTATGGTCTTCCTTTGGAACTTACCTGGAGCACGGAGAAAGGTCAATAATTGGAACAGTGACTAGATGATGAGAGAGAGCACACTTTTATGGATAGTTACAAGGTAAGAACTTCAATGTCTAAATTATTTTGGACATCATTTTCGATAACCCATGATTGCAGTCTGTCAAAGCTTACGAAACATAGTTGTGTGCCTAAAACAGCAAGTAAACTAAAAGTGAAATAATAAAATGTTAGTGATGTTGTTCAAATTAAAGCGAACTTGAACTTCGGTAGTTGTATTCTGTACACTTACATGAAAATAAACAATACGTTAAAACATATTTCCGTTACTATTGACGCATTAAGGCAGGCAATGATACGCATAGCTTTTACTATTCCCTATATCCGGTGTAAAATTTACGTATGAAACGTATATTTTTTTAAAAGCAAAACTTGCAAGACCAAGACCAGGGATACCGATGCAAGACCAAGACCGCTACGGTCTTGGTCTTGCCTTTGCTCATCACTAGTCTATAGTGCAAAAACTTTCTTTCATAAGCATTCAAGAACACAGGGGTGAACCCAGAAGAGGGGTGTGTGATATATTACCCATCACAGACACCCGATAAAGATATTTAAAAATTGAATTATAAGATAAAATACTCTAAGAAAATGGTATTCTAAAAAAAAAAAAAAAAAAAAAAAAAAAAAAAAAAAAAAAAAGTGGAGATATCTCCCTCTCCCCGAAATAAAATCCTAGGATCTACCCTGCAATCTTCAAGACCTACCACAACAATGTTACAAATTCGGCAGGTTTACGTGAAAAGGAAATCATGTTATTCATATCAAAATTCAAAACAACATACCTTCAGTAGAAAAGATTCAACTTACCGAAAAATCAAACGGCAGTAATCTCGAAGTTATCAGTGGCCACTACCAAAGAGTGTTCTTTCATTTTTCGTAACGAAAATCGCTGCAACATTTTTGTTGTTAACACTGTCTAAAAGGTCTTGATGAGTATAACAAACTGTCACATGATTCAGTCTGTTCTGTGCCATGGTAGAACGCAAATAAGTTTTCAAGCGGCGAAGAGCACAAACTTCTTTCTGCTTCACAGCTTCAATTTGATAAAACCCACAGCAGTCGAAGAAGAGTACCCACATTTGAAACTAAAGCTCTTCAAGGCTCATTTCACGAAAAGCAATCACTACTGGCAATCTTTTTATACTTCAGGAACAATCTCAACTCTGAATCTAAAGATGTGTCAGTTTCCGGATTTAACTTCATATCTGCGCATTTCTCTACCGTTAGCAACACATTTTCCATCAACAGAGCTTGCTTAGTTCCTGGCTGGTCGAATTTATTATTTCGTCTGTATTTATTACTTTCGAATGTATACTTTCTGCATGGTCTCAACTAACACATGCAGAGGCGTTCATTTATCGTCTGAAGTATAACTTATATTGGATTTGCAGCCCTTAGACAGTTTGTTTCTCCAAGAAATCCTAGTGAGGACATCTATAGAGTATTTTAATCGTAATTGACTTCGGTTCATTTGCGAATGCAAGATTAAGGCTGTAGATCACCCCCGCCATCTTGGTACGCACTTTCCATTGATTAACATGGGAACTGTTTTACTGGTCTTATACTTTTCAGGAGTATAGTTTTAACTTCTGTTTCCGCCCAGTTTATCGTCATGTTCTCTTTTACTCATGCTACTTTATAGAAATGCAATATTTTACACAGGAACAGTATAATTTCCCGCTAACATATTGTGATTTATATAGCAAACTATTAATAATACATTATAATTATATATTTGGAGAAACTTCACAAACCAAAACTATACAAGTCAAAATAACCACCAAGACAAATTTTGTGAAAGCAGAACTTAAATATTCTACATCCGAGAGGCATAAAATGAGTAAAACAATTCCCGTGTAAATCAATGGAAGGTGCGTACCAAGATGGCGGGGGTGATCTACAGCGTTAAGTTCGTCCATGCATTTAAACTCAGAGCTGCTACAACTTGTCACTCAAGATTGCCGACTAATAAATCAGTATAAAAACCCTTTCGGGGCAAAGGGGAGAGTGACGCAAGAATTCTACTCACAAAAGAAGTGATATACATTTTGCGAGTGATTTACTTTGACACTATGGCACAAGGGAGGAAACTAAATATCTTAATTTTATTACAAAGAAAACTCCTTCCGCCATAAGCACAAAGAAGATCACTCGCAAAATGGATATCACTTCTTTTGTTAGTACAGAGTATAGAATTATTGCGTCTTTCTCCCCCGCAATTGACCCGCGGGGCGAAATTTGTTGGGCCCGCAATTAACCCCTCATTTGGAGCTAAAACAAAAGACAGAAATTTCTATCATTTGTGGAAATTCGGTGATTCGGTTAAAAAAAAAAAAAAAAAAAAAAAACCTTTTGAACCCCTTCACCGAATTTGACGTGTGATACAGTTTTAAAGGTATTGAAGCGTAGATTAAGATTCCGCAAGTTTCGGCCGTGTATATGGTCTGGGGGGTCAGTGCTATCATCAGAAATGGGAAATTTTGATATATTTTTTCGCCCCGCCCTAGGGGGTCCTAGGGAGGTCCTACCGACCCATTTTTTTCCTGTCTTAGTATGGCAAAGAGCTTTCAAATGGAAGTTCAAGCATCAAAATCGGGCTTATAGTTTGCTAGATCCAAAACTAGCTGTATACACTGGAGTGCCGCTAACACTCATTTGTCTGCGTCACTCAGAGCTATTGTTCTTCATGAAAATAAAGTATTACAAAGGTAACGGATAAGAATCTAATAAATGAGCTACTACGGTATATCTTTAATATACAGATATAGTATGTACACACAACTACTACTTCATAATTTGCCCAAACCACATTTAATATCGTAGAAAATAAAACCTTGATATGAGGTATGACTAGGGTTGCCAACTCTAGGAAATAAAATTTGTGGCACCCCCTCACAAATTACCTATGATATAGGCCTTTTTCAACAATCAACAATTTATTTGGCCCTACCGGTAAAATGCTGTTAAGTTTGCGACCTTAGACATGACAAAGAAAATGATTGGCGGGGGGGACGTGTCCCTTCCGTTCCCCCTCTAACGACGCCCGTGGCTGCCATTACCGAAATGCGGGTTTGGAGTCTTGGTAAATTAATTATTCAAATAATGAAAGATGACCACTCGATTAAATTCCAATTATTGGTCAGTCTTATTACAGTAAGTAGTTACTGTTCTGTTTATTAAAAAACTGATAATTTTGATATCTTATTCGAATGGAGAGTGTTCGATTGCTTTCTGGAGTAACGAATAGTGGTTTAATTTAATTAGAGCAAAGAAAAAAAAGTGTTGGGTGGGTTAATTATTTGAACGCCTTTAGGTCAGTGGATGGGAACTGGAATTATGTCCACGATAGTAAATGACGAAGAACCCGACCTATAAAAATTAAGAAATCGATCACTTACTGCGATTAACGTACATGAAAATGATACGTGGCAAATATACCATCTGTCACGATTTCTGTTTTGATTGCAAAATGGATATAACTACGATTGTTTACCTTATGATGCACAACGATGTCGCTTGATGTATGCTTTTGAACGTAGGTTGTTCCACTTTCATTCGTATGGTTGGTGTATTGATCGTGGCAGAGACCCTCCCCCGCACCCGTGCTTCGTTTCGTCGAAATTCTCGGATGCTAGCGGGTTAGTAGGTCTCTGTGCTTAGCTCAAACAAAGCTCTTGAAGTCGGAAGTTCTATCGTAAAGCAAGCGTTCGATGAGGAGGAATAAAAAAAAACTTGTGTTTGAGGACGTTTCATGTTTTAAGAGAGAAAGTACGTTTTCACTGATCATGTTTTCTGCTTTGTTTACCAAGAATAATAATTCACTTTTTTTTTTTTTTTAAAGAAAAAAGGTTGTAATGTAATGTTGTATATCGTTGCAAATGAGTGACCGCCGTAGTTAGTCACACAGCATGATCCGAACACATTTCTTATGTAATCGGTAAGCTTTCTTCCTTTGCCCTCGACTTTGAGTATAATGCGATTACTGAAGAATCTCATCATCGCTGTTTTCCTGGAAATTTTCCTTATTGACTGCAGAAACTTTCTGCAACCTTCATTTTGTTTATGTTGTAACCGGTTCACATTCTGAATCAATCTTTTTTTCAATAAAGAGCAAAAGATTTTCTGCCTTCCGGTAATTAATGGAACAATTGGTGTGGTTTCGGAATCGTTAAACAGTCAGTTGCTTGAATAATTAATTGAACATGTATGTAAATAATTAAACGAACAGTTTTTTTTATTTATTTATTGGAATCACAAATAGAACGCTTATTTATTTGGTGAGTACATTTCGGAGACTGAACAGGGACTTATGGCCTAATTGGTGAATTCTCTTCCGAGGAAATAAAGATAAAACGGAAAAATTAGATTTCGATGCCCGGTGGATTTCTGGAAAGGGCAGAGCTTCTTCATTCAGGATGGTTGGCAGCAGGATTCAAACCAGTAAAGGCTCGGGCGAGCGTGGCGCCAAATTTTAGAGAAGTTTGGGTGCGCCAAATTCCTTGCATGGACTAAGCTTGTATATGTTTTATTGTAAACGGACAACTGCTTGTCTAAACTGTATAGCATCATTGGTTACTATCTCATGCTATGTGTCAAGTCAACCAATCTAGGTTCTGTATTTTGTAAGTTCCCAATAACAATGGAGGAAAGGCGCGTTCTTCCGTCTTATAATAAGGGTTGTTTTAAAACCTAATATAAAGAAAATATCTTCACCTTATTTGCCTTTTTTATTTTTCGTTGACAATGAAGCTATGTATAGACTGTTGTTGAGAGTTACGTGAATAATAACACGCTCTGACACGTACAGCCGCCGACAATTTCATCCCTTGCGACAAAGTTGAGTCGCTCTATAAGGCCACAAGTTCCATCTGAAGCTCCGTCAAATTAGCGAACTAGAGCTTTCTCTGTGCTATGATGTTTTGGTATGAAGTTCTTTCTTGTGTTAATGTAGTTAGCCATATTTTCCAACAAGAATCAGTAGATATTCAGCAGGTAGTTGATCTGTTTAAGAAAGCCAAGTGATGAAGGGTTCCAGAATATTTTGGTTGATGCGAAAGTAATTGCGGAAGATCTCGACAGTCAACCGAAATTCCAGAATCAATAAAAACTCCGACCTAGAAAAGTCGAACGACAATTTCTGTATGAATCTGAAGAAGAGCCAATTAATGATCTATATTAACTAACTCTATGGCTTATGGAACTCGCAAATTCGTCGCCGCAGTAACAAACGTTCGCCATTGGATTCTTTTCTGGGGCAATATCAAGCCAGTTTTCATCACAAACACCTAAGATCTCTTCTAATATTGTCCTCCCAATGACGTCTCGGTCTTCCTAATGGTCTCCTCCTATCCGGGCTTCCAACCAGGATAGAATATAATCTTCGTTTTTCCCCCATCCAAGCTACGTCCTCCAAACATTCCCCCCCCCCCTCCCAGCCGCCCCCCCTAGTCGTCTCGATTTCATTATTTTTACATCTGGTGAATCGTATAGTCTGTGGAGTTCTTCATTATGCAGTCTCCTCCACACTCCAGTCATCTCATCCCGTTTCGGCGCGTATATCTTTCTCAAAACCTCATTTTCAAACACACATAATTTATGTTCATCTGCTAGGGCCGTACTCCAACTTTCGCAACCGGAAAGTATTACCGGTAGAATAACCGTACTGTATATTCTCAATTTCAGTTTCCTTGATATTAATCGCGATGTTAGAAGTTTTTGGACTGAATAGAAACATGCGTTGCCCAATACTAAGCGACTTTTTATTTCTTCCGTGACCTAATTTTTGCTTGTTACGTATGCTCCCAAGTATTTAAATTTGTTTACTTTCTCTATGACCTCATCCCTAATTCTTGTTTTTAATTCCTTCATTCCCTGTGTTTCGGCTTATCATGTATTTTGTTGTATCTGTTTACCTGTAGACGTATCTCATAGCACGCTTCTACTAAGACATCGGTGTTGCTTTGTAGTGCATCTATATCGTCCCCTATTAAATTTACATCATCCGCGTATACGAACAGTTGATTCAAACTGTTCAATGATAGTCCGTTTTTCTCCCCTTTAATTTTTAAAATCGCATATTCTAAGGCAAAGTTACAGTAGTTGTGACAAGGCATCGCCTTGTTTCAATCCGTTGCGAATCTTGAAACTGACATATTATTATTACCTATCCGAGCTCTGCTTATGGGGTCGCTGAGACACATCTTCACTAGTTGAACCAATTTTTTCAGAATTCCGAATCGTATCAGGATACTGTATAACTTTTCCCTTTTGATGGAATGATATGCTTTCTTAAAATCAATGAATAGCTGGTGAATCGTCCCATTGGATTCCCATTTCTTCTCCAAAATTTGTCTCAAGGCGAAAATTGGTCCAACGTGGATCTATTTCTTTTAAATCCACATTGGTGATCTCCAATTATTTCATCTACGTATACACGGTTAACAGAATATTACCTTGTAACAGGTTGGAAGTAACGAGATTCTGCTGTAATTATTACAGTCCGATTTATCGACTTTTTTGTAAATCACAGCTATTATTGAGGTTTTCCATTCCTCCTCCTTTCTCCATATAGCACTTATCAATTTATGTAGTTCCTTCATTAGTGCCGTTTCTCCCGCTTTAATTCGGCTTGAATATTGTCTATTTCTGGTGATCTGAAATTTTTTTAAAATTCTTTACCGACATTTCGATCTCGCTGGGTTCGGGAATCCACGATTCTGCGGAATGGATTTCAAATTCCTGTTCCCCGTTGTGTACATTAAGAAGTTTGTCGAAATAACTTTTCCACACATCGACAGTGTTAGTCGGATCCACCTGAAGATCTCCACGTTCATTTCTAATCATTCCTAACCTCGGCTGGTAACTTTTTCTTAACGAGTTTACCCCTTTGTATAGATCTCGTATGTTAGTTGCCTTCCCGTTTTGCCCAATCTCCTGAATCATCTACGTCAGATATTCTCGCTTTTTGTTTCTGAACCCGAGTGTGGCATTTCGTTTCGCGTTACTGTAGTGATTGGTATTTGCTTCGCTTTTATTACTTAGCCATCGTTGCTTGGCTTGTTTTCGTATTTCATGAAGCTTAAGGCATTCTTCACCAAACCAAGGTTCGTTTTTCTGTTTCTTACCTACACGTTCCTTCGCTGCGCTCCTAATTGTTTCACCAATTGCCTCCCACATCTTACTTACATCAATTTCATTATTAATATCATTATTATTACTAGTCTGCTAAGATTTCGAACCTTTTTGAGAGTTCGAGTTGGTAATCTGCTTTTATGCTCGGATTATTTAATCGTTTGACTTCGAATTTCAGTTGTTTTGACTCCTTGCTTTCTCTGTTCGCGATGCATAACTTTTCCCTTACTTTTGTGATCACTAATTGATGGTCGGTGTCACTTTCCGCTCCTTTGTACGACCTAACATCCATTATGTTGGTGTGTCTTCGTCTATCTACTAATACGTGATCGATCTGGTTGATAGTTTTGCCGTCCGGAGTTACGCATGTGTATTTGTGTACGCCTTTGTGTTCAAAGTACGTGCTCTTGACCAGTAGGTTTTTCGAAATCGCAAAAGTGATCAGTCTTTCTCCGTTGTTGGTCTTTTCGTGAAGGCTGTATTTGCCTATGGTAGGTCTATATTTTTCTTCCCTCCCTACCTTTGCATTGAAATCAACCAACACAATTTTCGAGTTACACTTCGGCATTCGGTCAAACATCCTTTCTAGCTCATCGTAGAATGTCTTTGTCGTTATCAATCGCCACCTCGGTCGGAGCATAGACGTTTAATAAAACTGTGTTACCCCATCGAGTACTTGTTAAATATATTTGCAAGAACTCGCTTATTGGGCTGTTTCCAAATGTGACTGTTGCCCTACGAATCTTGTTAACTATACCTGTAAGCGTTGCTTCAGCAGAAAGTTTCTCCAAACTGAAACTTACGAAGAACTACCTACGATCAACAATGACGCAGAGGCGTCTTGTAGGTCTTCCCGTGATGTTAATTGAGTGATGTTCTGCGTGAGCTTGATACGGATACATTAATTAAAGACTTTGCAGAGAAAAAGGCACGAAAAGTTAATTTTATCTAACACTGTAAATAATAAGACACAGGACAATTTGTATTAAAACTGTATAAATGCATACTATATGTTGGTTGTTGTGTTATTTGTATGTTTTTCTGTTCAGATATTATAGTTATTGTTCTTTTTCGGAGTTAACAAGATTGTTTTGCTATGTAAAGATTTGTAAACAAATGTTCGGTCACATGATCCATCTTGTAAATCCATGTTAAACAATATTATAATAGAAATCATTGTTTGTTGATCCATTCTGTAAGTTTCTAATAAATGATGCATATAATTGTTTCGTATATCGTTAACCAGAACTTTTCCTAAGCATCTAACTTACAAAAGTAATGTTCTTACTCAGTTTTGTAATTGATTCGTTGGGGTTAAATTTGTGGAGTTGAAGAAGTTCACCTTCAAAATAAGATTTCTGCAAGGTAGCATACCAAATGGAAACTGATTAATACCCTAGACCATGTATAAAGGGTAATACTAATTGGCTTATAGGGGACACCATATGGATTATTCCGCTAGCCCTGATTCGAACCTATATTCCTTGCCAATTCTGATAGGAAATCCACGATCCTAGTCAATAGGCGACGTCTATATATATATATATATATATATATATATATATATATATATATATATATATAGGCGAA
>JAGDQP010026576.1:2511-25780 GCA_022664845.1 Lepisma saccharinum
GTGTCGGAGCGTTGGCCCATGAGCGCAACTCTGGTGTGCCGAAAGCACACCAGCGTTTTATATTAGAGGGCCTCTGGTGGAGATTTCTGGCTATCCTTAATCGATATTTTAATTTATACCGAAAGCAGACCGCTGGCAGTTGCACCACAGATCCCACCATTTTCCCAACCGAGAGCCGTAAACATCGTATGTCAGTAAACTGCGTATAATGTCAAAATGATGCCTGACTTTGTTAATTTCATGTTCAAGAATTTTGTAAAATGTTAAAACATGAAAAATTGTTATATACTGTGTAAAACAATTAAGGAATAGTGGATTTGTCAGATTTATCCGGGACACGTCACATAACGAATGTCAATACGCAGATTAGCAATGAAAATTTGGTACAGGTCTAGTAAGTAAATGTTACTTCTTTTGTTGCTAAATTAAAGTCTTAAAATCGGTCGGGATATCTCCTCAAAACCCGGAACTGTCCAGATCAAACCAGGATGTCTAGCAATCCTATTTTACGGAATAGTAAATTTATTGCGGTACATCAACATGGAATGACAATTGGCAGCAGCTCGTCCCCACAGTCACACATCCACAGTGTATGCTTGGGTGTTAGGGCCTGTTAATTCAAGACACTGGTTACTATTACACACACTTTGATTTCATTTATACTCAGATTACAACGCCAAGTTTTCTGAAAATCAACAGTTAACATTTACCTTGATCAAACAGAAGATATGGTAACATTACCTGCGCCATATACGCTCTCGATATTCCTTTTATTACTTTCCGGCTTCCTCTGTCAAAAGCTTCACACAACAAGTCTATGTAGGGAGAGTAGAGCTCTCTCATCTCCACAAGGACAGCCACAATGCAAGACCACTTGTCCTGGAAATAATAACAAGTACATTTTATAACCTTCAACCATGACCAAAACGTGTCAAATTGTGATGGGCCGACGACGTTCGGGATTAGTGGCGGCTGCCGTGAAAGAGGCTTGACGATGGGGCCATTTAAGCGGAAAAAGGACGTCGGCCCAACTCACGGACTTGAGGTGGCTGTCGACTTGGCGGAATATTACAAATGGTTCGTCGTTGGCTCACAGACTAGTGTTGTCAGGTTCCCGTTGTAATATTTCCCTTAAAATACTGAAAATTTTCTCGTATTTTGTAAAAAATTCTCGGATTCTGTTTCTTTTAAAAATATATGGATTTTTTTTTAAATGCACCAAAAAGATGCAACAAATTTTCCCGATTTTTAAAATTTCCCCTGTCCCTTTTTCGGGCCCAGATTTTTCCGGGTTTGCGGGAAATTTTCCCCCACCTGACAACACTGTCACAGAGGACGCTTAACTGGACGGCGTTATGACGGGGTGGTCCGACTACTAAACCCGCTCATTTGCCAGCGCAGACGCAACGTAATGTCACTTTACCACACTGCCATCTATCAGCAATACTGTCAATTATTAAACGAGGAAGGATGGAAGAGAAAAGTACACGAAGCAGTTAATCACCCGCCCCATTTAAAACAACAAATATTGTAATAACAGGGGAGTAATGAAGTGAACAAGGTATCTTAAGAAATTTACAATTGGAAAATTTTAAAACGTATGTCTCTCACAATAAGTAAAAAATTCTCCTGTGGTACCTACTCAAGATTTCTTTTCTAAAACTGCAACATTTTGCAGAGATGGTTCATGATTCTGCTGAACACGAAGGTCTCAGTTTGCGGGATCATAAATCGATGTAATCGCTTTCGAAAGAATGGGACTTTCTAAAACGGGACTTATGCGACAAATATGCACTGTGACGTTTTCTTTCTGTCTCTCATTGTATGTGTGTATGTGGAGAGATATACTATGTATATAATAAATAAATCACTGCCATATTCAATCCACTAGTGGATGAGGCCTCTCCCCGAAGGGAGGAGTTGGTCTACAGCTCCCACGCTGACCAGACTGGTTGGGAGAGGAGAGGCGAAGCTCTCACTTTATATATAAAGAGAAAGAATATTAGTATGGTAAATAAATAAATAGATATGGGGTTACATCTTAAATGGGTGTGGGACGTAATGTATAATTTTGCATACAGTAAATATAAAACATTTCACCAACATAATCCACATATTTTTCCCATCCTTTCTAAGTCCTTCTACTTCTTTCACTTTTTTCTTTGCTGAGGGGGCTATGAGGCTGCCTGTTACTACCCACTATGGTGTGTAACTCCCACTAGAGATTTACACCCTTTTTCTCTTTCACCCCCACTAAAAATACCCACCAGAACATTTTCCTGAAAGAAAGACTGCTCTAACATAAAATCCAATCAACCACTCCAGTACTGAATTCAAGTCGATACGAATGCCTTTACTTCAGAAACAATCTTCGTAACATATAGGAATAAACAAATGTGAGTCATTCACAACACACCTGGATAGATGAGGTTAGAGCGACGGACAACAAACAAACCGGTAGATTCTAGGTTTGAATCCGGCTATAGAATACTGGAAAATTTTGACAAAGAAGGCATTGGACAATGTATAACTAAGTTTAGACTATATACCAGTAGTCAATAACCATCCATAAGCAGAGTCAATTATGTATTTTCGTCAACTGAGAAATATGCTGTGTCTGTTAGGATTTCGGTGGATGGATGTTGGGGATTAGGCGGCTCGATCTTGGCCTGCCGTGGTCGACAGAACGTCGGGTTTTGTACAACTTCTGGTCATTGGGTCGATGTCGGCGCTGATTTTGCCGCCAAAGGCTCGATGTCGGCCCACTGATATTTTGCTCATGAACATGGAACGAACGGGACGATCAGTGTGCATCCATTCGATTGTGCATGATGTACCAGGAAAGTATCGGGATAGTATATATATGCCGGGAAGTAACGCCACCTTCATATCAAATGTTCAACACCGAACAAGAAGTGTGCTTCAAATGGCGTCATGGCGTCTCGAAAGCGTTTGCTTGTGGTTACCCTCGTGAAATTGGTGGCAGAGCGTCAGTTGGCTTGCTGACCGAGGGCATGGTTCGATTTCCTCCCAGATAAACTCGTTTCTTTTCTTTTCACAGAAATAATATTGTTTCTTCATAGTCCTTATGAGTAAACGCTCCCTTTGCCTGCTTTTGCATGTTCTATATTTTATACATGGTTCATGGAAATTCAATGTCGAGAACGTCAGCGAACGAAGGTGGGTTGGTGGTCAGATTAGATTATTTCATTATCAGCTATGGAAAGACCAGACAGACCAGACCTTTTTCACAAATAACCTTTGTATTGTAAATGTTGAAATTAACAAAAAATTGACATCCGCCGCGACCGGGAGTCGAACCCGAATATCCCAGTTGCTGGTATACCTACCCGGCAACTGGGAGATCCGGGTTTGAGTTCTGGTCACGGCGACTGTCAATTTTTCTGTGTTAATTTCACCAGACATGATGTTTAATATAAGACAATTCGTTGTAGCGTCTTTTCTAGTAGCGGAAGTTCTAAGTTTTAAATTCGAGTCTGATGTTCGTACACGAACACAAAGAGAAAATATAACCAAATATACAATTCTGATCAAGTGTTTGTTGTCGCCATTTTAATTACGTATGTTAACAGAAATGGAAACTATTCTCATTGAATGGAGATTCCATTCCCTAATTGACAAATAGAAAAATTGATTAAATGATGGCGTAAGTCGTGGGAGTAACTTAGGTTATATTTTCGGGCAATGTATTCATGACCGTCTGTACCCTTTTGATATAGCGCATTCTTATCGCTGGTAGTTTAGTTGACTGAATAAGGGTCAGATCTACAATCGACCGCTAAACTTTTAGTCAGCGCTAAGTTGAGGCCAAGTCTGATTTTGGTCAATGAGAGTACGCAAAGTGAGAGTTGGCCTCAACTTAGCGCTGACTAGAAGTTTAACGGTCGATTATAGGACCAAATCTTGATTCATTTCTAGTATGTGGGTTTATATCAAATCTTCCCGCCAAGAAAATTCCTTGCTCGCTAAACTTTTTTATCTTTTTATATTAATTAATATATCATTTATTTCCAGCTTTAAGATATATTGTGTTTATGAATTTTTAATTCATTGTGCCAAAATTCAGGTATATTTGATTTATTTGGTCGGTAATTGAGATCTGTTCTGGGATTATTTTTTTTTATTCTTCCGCCGGACGTAGGTTACTTGTCGATAGTGAAGGCGGTTGAGATAGGATTCTGAAGAAGGTTACAACCGAGTATGGTTGCAGGACACTGACATTCTGAATAGTTTTTTTTAGTATATTTTAAACCTTCGATGCGTATTTAGATCAGTGTTCCTGCCTCAGGTAACGTCTGAAATTAGTGGAAATTTACAAGAACCATGTCATCTTACCTAGTAAATTAATTTTTGGAACTTGGAATTTCGTTCTTGATTTCGACTGCTCCGTTGTATGCTCATCGAGAAGACATCTTCAGAACTTCAGTATATCCGAATTATCTTTCGTATTTTGGACTTTCACGAGCCTAAAATTTATTACATCTACATTCTGTTGTTAGTCGTTGAAATTATTTGTGCAAAAATGAATAGAAGTTTCGATGTTAATTTTGTAGTGCAAGGTCAATTCGTCGACATGCAAGAGTAAACTAGGTAAGGGGACTTGGGTCCTCAATATGTTTAGACCTTTGATTTAGTTAAGCCGCAAACCGTCAACAGATTTATCTCACATATTTTATTAAAGTTTTATTATTTTAAGTAATTCTGTGCTTTACGCACTCATTTTTACAAAAATGATTTCGTTAGCTACTCATGCGAAAGGTTTAATTCGACGAGCTCACCATGTTTTATTTGTTCGGTGTTGGTTGAGCATCAGCGCTCTATTCGTCGGCTTTGGTTCCGTTGCGATTCTTACGTTAAAATTTCAACCGATTACAAAACTGTCTAGATCGCTAAAACCCGAATGATTTCCAAATTTGTATTATGAAATTCAAATATTTGTTTTCGAGAACATCGACAATATGTAAAAAAATCTCGTTTTGCTATTATCCTTGTTAAGTGATTGGAATTTAGGAAAGTGCTTACAGTGAAACTGACCCGTCGTTTATAGTGACAGTGATGCAATCAGAAAGGGTCCGAACTTTCGAATGTTTGTTTATGCTATTAATATATTTCTGCGTATAAAACAGTGATTTGCATATTATTTTACGAACAAGAAATTTTGGACTTCAAATTCTAAACGAACGATTTTGTCAAAGCATAATTTTCGATTACTGTGTAACTGAATTATTTTCTATGGACGAAATAGTGATTTTTATACATAACTTTTTTTTCCAAACCGAATTTATGAACTGTCGGGTTTCTCTCCTCAAGAGATGTGAATTTTCAACTTAAATTCAGACAATTTTTTCCCCTTTCAGATGAACTTCAATGCATATAAAAATATGAAATTTTGAGAAATTTGTGTTCAATAATTTGATCCTTTCTGTGGTTTTGTTGAAATAAACATTGGATAAAAAGGGTTTAACCATTTTATTGAAATCGCATGTAGTAGTAACTATTATTTAAGTTCATTTGAACAATGATGCTTTATGCAAATATATTTTGAGATTACACTATCGCGTATAGAACAAGTGTTCAGTGAATTGAATTTATTTCGTATTAAGGTGAGTGCACGAACATTAAACTTTCAGTATTTTTATTTTATGTATTTTCACGTAAATATAGTGTTCAAAATTTGCTACAGCGACCTTGTACACTAGGAGACATCATCGTTGTCTTCCAGCGGATAGGTTAGAACCTTTGATTCTCCTACTTTTTTCCGCTGGAATACGACGAGTGTCACCAGTGCAGTTTTCAACTCTAGCTTTTACTGTAGTGAGTGACCCATTACTGGTGCGCGACAGCGTTTTCTATTTTATCGTTGTTCTGAGAGGTTCAGAATGTTTTATTTTTGCCACCTTTTCTTTTATTTGAATTCTAAAGTTGACCTCGGTGCCTTGTGAGCGTGTATGGATAAAGTTTGATTTATCGCCTCCAGTTTGAACTTATCCCGTTTGAACTTATTGTGTTCTTGGTCAGCAAGGTTCTGTTTGCTTTTGGTTGGTGTGTGTCCCCGTGGTTTAGTGGTTGTGTTGTCTGGGTATATATACATAAGGGTTACTGCACAATCCGTGTTCAATCTCGCTTTAGACTTCATTTTTTCTTTTTCCGGAAACTGAAAGGTGGTTATCTTTTTATTAGCCAAATTACTGGACATTTCCAGACATCTATAGTGCATAGCTTTTTTCCAGGAATACATCGGAATTTCTTTTAACAATGTAGTCTTTCTGTTAAATGCATATCTTGGTCCAACGTCGGATCGGATTTTGTCGCCAAAGGGCTTACATTTGCCAACCGAAATTTTGCTCAAGTAGTATATAAAGTCCTGATCTAACGTATTACAACTTAGCGTAGATAAGATACCATTTCCTTTGCATACGTTTTCTACGTTCATAAAAATATTTTCGTTGGATCATTAATGCTCCGAACTGTTTAGAAAATCAATAAAATTACAGTACACATAAACAAGTGGTTTCTAAAAAAATTGGGCTTCATTTCTATAACCTACCAATCTACCGATCGCAGCATTATAATAGAAATACATTACTGCAGTTCCAGATAGAATCCATTATGCAAGTTATAGTCAATCCACAAGTTTTTTCGTGTTGGTTACTTTAGGAACTGTTCCATTGTAAACATTCTTATGGCCTTTCTATTCGTAAATTGTTCTTAACCTACTTTGATACCGAAAAGAAGCTAACCTCAGCAAGGCCAGATTAAGACTATTGGGGGCCCTGGAGCTGGAAAATACGTGGGGCCCAATTCAAAAGAAAAAATAAGATTTAGTTTTTGTGAACCAAAAAAAGGTCTCTAAACTATATAGGAGTGAGTCATGTTATTTTTTTAAACTTTTATCGTGAAATATTTTTTTTAAGTAATTTTTAAAAAGTCTTTGGGGCCCCTTAGTCCCGGGGCCCTGGAGCGATTGCTCCAACAGCTTCGAACTTAATACGGGCCTGAACCTCAGCATCAAATCTGAAGCTAAAAAAATGGAAAGGCTATGAAATTACATGAACAATTTAAGAATAAAACGGCCTGATAAGTGCTTAAAACGGAGAAGTCCTGGATTGTATGCGTAGGAAGTACTTACATTATTTTGCTACATATCTGTCTTACTTGGTACTAAAGATTAAATGAAAAAATAGCTATTGGAGGTAATGTAACTTACTTCATTGAGGGTTTCCATTCGAAGATCCTCTCTCCATTGTGTGCTAGGAATTTCAGTTTCAGGAAATACAAGAACTTCATCACCCTCCGTTTTCGTTTTGGGTGGCATGTTATTATCAAATGGATATCACGCTATAATAAAACTGAAAACCCAGCAAATAAAATGTAGGAAAGGCAATTCTTTATTGATACAAGAACGTATGCCAATGTACTTATTATTGGCAAAACTGATGTAAAGTGAGCACAACATTTATAAAACCATAGATAAAGTATATTAGGTATAAAACGAACTATAGGTTTTGCCAGACGTGACGTCATTGACTCAACCAAAGATTTTAGAATCAGAAGATGGGACAAAATTGAAAAGCATGAATCCGAAAACACCAACTTCAAGCTGCCATCTTGGTGCTCACACTTAGAATTTAGGAGAGTGCTATTTGAACGTAATTTGAATATCAGCATGCTAATTTAGTTAAACATATAGGTGATTCCCTGTCAGTATTTATTTTTGGTTTCCACAAAAGAGAAAAAAAAATTTTTTTTAAAGAATAAACTCATTTTTATCAGTTTTGGTAACTTAGAATCATCTTTCTTCTTAAATGATACACGTCACGGAGTTTGTCACAGGATTCTAAAAATATTCCACAATATAAATGAAAAATGAGTAATTAATGTTACTGCTGTCTCCTGGCGTTATTCATTCAGTACAATAAAATGAAGTTCATAATATGTAATGTTTGTGATTAAATTAAACTTAGAGGAGTCACATTACACCAATATTATGGTAACTACCCAGCAAGCCAAATGCCAACCCCTGGGAATGGTCGGCGCGATCCATAAGTAGTGATTAGTTGTCAGACCGTTTTCCGGGCCGCCGTCGGGGTCGGCATAGAGGCGTTACCTCCACCCAAAATGCGCCCACTGACGTCGGCTTCTCGTCGGGAGTTTTCAAAACTCGACTTCGGCCGACCTTCGCCGTCCAAATGCCGATGTCTCCTGGCTTGCTGGGTAGAAATTTGACATACTTTAAATCAGAAAATTATTTCATGACTGAAAAGCAGAAAATGTTAGTAATTTTCAGCAATGACCGGAACAGCAATGACAAATTCCGTACGGTCATCGGCGGTAGACCAACGACTCGAAGGTCCCGCGTTCGAGTCCCGGCAAGGGCATTGATGTGGATTTTAATGGCTAAAGGGCTAATTGTGACGGGCCGAAGTCCAAAGTCACTAGACTGTCCCATATAAAAATAAAGTTTACCAAGCAATGACAAATTAGCCAAATTTTAACGGCAAAAAGACGAAGGCTATTTTTGAAGCCCTCATTTTAAAGGCCAATTAATAGCAAATAAAAACGACTAACCGTACTTTGCCTTGGGCAGCAATTCGCAACGGGAGGAGGTGGGGGGAGTTATGACACTTCTGAATTACAGTAATTAAGAAAGACATTAACAGTATTCGAACTGTTAGCGCACTGCAAACAAAGTGATACCAATTCACATATCTTTAAACTTCAACAAGGTTGTCCTTTGTTTTAGATAAGCATGAAGCGGATTTGCATGTCACTTAGCGGATTAACATAGCAGCTAAAATCCAGGGAACAGCAAATGACATATAATAAGCGGAAAGAAGAAAAACATAGTTTTTAATTTCTTTAAATTTATTCATTTTAAAAATTTATTCATTTTATGAATATTGAAGCTTAAGATATAGGCTATTGTGAGTGTATTGTGTCTGTATATATGTTTTATCAACTTAGGATTTTGTATTTATGAGTGTTTTTCTTCTGATACATAAATTATATATAATGGTTAGTGGAAGACAAGGCTATCAGCCTTAATTTTTGCCATGTAATATAAAAGTCAAAAATCTAGAAGTCTAATAAAATATATGTTTGTACTTCTGTTCATATTTTACATATTCGTTCATAAGTGCTAACAACTATTGCAATACACAGCCTGCTTGATGTGGATTTTTGCACTCCTTGTACCCACACTGTATGGGAAAACATTGATGGATGTGTATTGCCATTTTTGTAAGACCACAAATAGAGTCAATTTCTTCACTTTGCTCAAATCTATCAATTTTGTTTGGGTAGAAAGATAGATATATTTCACTTCAATTAAAAAGGAACTACGTAAGCAGTATCTATGGATATTTTTTGACTGGTATTCTGCCCGATGGCAAAATTAAGAAGGTGTAGAATCAAAACTATTATCTTGTTGTAACACTCGCATCGACTGAAGAGAATAGCAGAAAGCGCTTTACAATTATATGCACACTGTAGCGGTGACATAAAAAATTAATATCGTGTTGCTCTATTTTGACCCATAGATACAAGTTACGGGTTAATATATGTGAAGCTGCAGAGAACATACCAATCAGAGGTAACGGAGGAAGTAAGGAGTAAAAAATTTAGTTGACGGTGAATCACTCATATACTATTAGTTATGCAACACAAAAAGGAGTAAAACTTCAGTTTTGAAAGCTGGTAACTTTTATTTTAAGTTTCCCATTCTGGCTATGCACACCAAGATGGCAAACTAACTTTGTTATACTCGGATTGTTTCTTTTCGTTTTTTTTTTTCAATTTTGGCCTATCATCTAATTCTAATATCCTTGGTTGAGTCAATGACGTCACATCTGTCTTAATCATAGAGTTAGGAATATAAATAGAGGGAACCTTAGGCTGTTTTGTTGGAGAGGGGAATGAAGCCTAGAGACGGAAGAGACGAGGCATTTCGGCCATATTGACTGGCCCCCATATTTAGAGACCCTCTATTCCGAATATTGTCTCTCTGAGGTGCACTCATCCTCCTATCGAAAAAGGCAATCCTCACAGTACTCGGTATAGAGAGACTCTAATGGCGCCACACAAGATGACTACTGATGAACCGGAATTTGGTTTCATGTGACGTCATGTATGTTCTCTCTATTTTCTTTTTAACTCTATGGTCTTAATCCTAGATCAGATGAACCATAGAGTTAGGAATATAAATAGAGGGAACCTTAGGTTGTTTTGTTGGAGAGGGGAATGAAGCCAAGTGGAAGGGACGAGGCATTTCGGCCATATTAACTTCCCATGTTTAGAGACCCTCTTTTCCGAGTATTGCCTCTCTGAGGTGCACTCATCCTCCTATCGAAAAAGGCAATCCTCACAGTACTTGTTATAGAGGGACTCTAACGGGGCCACACAAGATTGCTGCCGATGAACCGTAATTTGACTTCATGTGACGTCATGTATGTTTTCTCTATTTTCTTCCTAAATATCTGAGATGAACCTTAGAGAGAGAGAGCCTTACGTCATCAAAGTGAAGCCGTTTTTTATTTTCAATGACGGCCATGTTTTTTATAAGCTCTACGGTCTTAACTTAAACGTTGAAGGGAATACCAATGACTTCTCTCTAAACGCGATACTAGAGTGACTGCTGCCATTGAAAATTCCATGAATATAAAAGTCAGGGAGCGGAGAGGACATAAATGAAAAAACATGAATGCGACCGTACCAGCTGCAGGCTCCCATCCTGGTGTGCACAGCCAGAATTTAGGAGAGTGCTGTTTATTCGTAACTCTCCACATTGATTTGCTAATTTGGTTCAATATATATGCAATTAATTAAACAACACAAAAAAAGAGTCAAACTTCGGTTTTACAAGCTCATCACTTTTATTATAACATTTCCCCAATTTTCTTAAATTCTGACTGGTCACACCAAGCTGGGAGACTATGTTATGCTCGGATTCAGATTTATCAATTTTGGCCTAACATGTAATTCTAATAAGTCGGTGACGTCACGTCTGTCACAACTTGTATTATTCTTTATGGTTGTATAAACCATAGAGTTAGAAGGAAAATAGAGAGAACATACATGACGTCACATGAAGTCAAATTACGGTTCATCGGCAGCCATCTTGTGTGGCCCCATTAGAATCCCTCTATACCGAGTACTGTGATGATTGCCTTTTTCGATAGAAGAATAAGTGAACCTCAGAGAGGCAATACTCGGAAAAGAGGGTCTCTAAATGTGGGGCCAGTTAATATGGCCGAAATGCCTCGTCCCTTCCGTCTCTTGGCTTCATTCCCCTCTCCAACAAAACAACCTAAGGTTCCCTCTATTTATATTCCTAACTCTATGGTATAAACATTGCAGATGAACCATGGATCTAACTAAGGAAAATCGAAGGAAAATTTGAATATTTTAAATATGGTGATGCACTGCTGTGACTATATGGTAACGACCTTTGAGCTCCGTTCCATTTGATTTATTCAGTTTTGTTATGAATTTTCCATGTTTACCTTCAAGGCCAAAAGGTGATTACTATTGTGATCTTTCTTGGCGTAAAGAGTTATTTCTTGAACTACTTTGTGACGTATCTTTCTTCCTTCTTCCTTTTATTACTTATTTTCTGATTTGTGATAGTGTCAGAATCCGTGAAAGGACCATATCTCGATTCATCTCAGGTATGTGGTCTTATATCATTGGCAAATCTTTCCGCCAAGAGAATTCCTTGCTCGCTAAACCTATTAATTTTCTTGTATTAATTAATATATCATTTATTTCCAGTTTTAAGATATACTGTGTTGTTGAGTTTTCATTCAGTGTGCCAAAATTAAGGTATTATTAGTTTTAGTTTGAAACCGATATCTGCTTCTGGGGTTTATTTTTGTTCTTGCGCGTTGCGTTCGTCATCTGTCGATAAAGAAGGCGTTCCCTATTAGAGATATACTAGAACAAGATACAACGACAAGAGGTTGCAGGACACTGATTCTCGATAAAGTTAGTTTTAAGTTAACTTTTAAATTGCTCCCTTCGTTTCTAATCAGTGTGCCTGCCCAGGTAATATGAATATTTACTGAAAATATAATTTCGAAGCCATGTTTGCTTACCGAAGCAGCGATATCTGAAACTTAAAATCTCGACATATCGTCTGCTCTCTGGTTGTCTCCACAGGAAGACATTTTTACATCTCAGTGAATTTTTAATCATCTTTCGTGTTTTGGACTTTTGCAAGCACAAATTAATTACATATAAATTCTGTTTTCGGTAGTGAAATTGTTTGTGTACTATGTATAATATTTTTGATGTAAAGTTGTGCACTATGCAAGGTCAATTTTTTTCCGACATGCTAGGCTAAACTAGGTAAGGCGACATGTATATTCCATTGTCGTAATGATTTGATTTAAGTAAGCTGAAGTCCGCTAACAGATCTCTGGTTTCTCTGCTTTTTTGTTTAATGTTTTATGATTTTAAGGAATATTGTGCTTTGTGCACTCCAATAATGATTTTCGTTAGCTACTCATGCTATAAGTTAAGTGCAATGAGCTCATTACATATATTTTATTCGTTCGGCATCGGTTGAGTATCTGCATCCTGTTTCGTCGGCTTTGGTTCCGTACCGTTTGTTTACATTTAAATTTCAACCAGTTTCAAAAACTGTCTGATCGCTAAACCCATAAAATATCCTAATTTTGTATTATGAAATTTCAAATATTTATTTCGAAACACCGATAAAAATGTCAGAAATCTTTATTTATCGTATTATGATGTAATGTTGAAAAGTGCTTATAGTGGAATTGACCCATATTCTATAGTGACAGTGATACAGTTGGAAAAGGTCAGAAGTTTCAAATATTTGTTAATACTATCGAAATCTTCTAGGTATAAAACAGTGAATTTTCGTTTTATTTTTACATAAAGTAATTTTGGACTTGAAGTTTTAAACGAAACGATTTTGTCAAAGCATAAATTTCAACTACAGTATAACTGAATGAATTTCCATGGACTGAATAGCGTTTCTTAAACATACTTTTTTTTTCAAACCGAATTTATGAACTGTCGGGTTTCTCTCCTCAAGAGATGATAATTTCAACTCAAATACAAATGATTTTTTTCGTTCAAATGAAGTTCGATGCATATGAAAATATGAATTTTGGAATAATTTGTGTTTAATAACTTGATCTTTCTGACGTTTTGTTGAAATAAACAATGGATAAAAAGGGTTTAAACGTTTTATTGAAATCGCATGTAGTGGTAGCTAATATTTAGGTTAATTTGAACCATGATGCTTTATGTAGATATATTTTGAATTTACACTATCGCGTATAGTACAAGTGTTTTAGTGAATTTAATTTAATTCGTATTAAGGTGAGTGCACGCACAATAAACTTTCAATGTTTTTATTTATGGATTTTCACGTTATTAAGTTCAACATTTGCTACAGTGACCTTGTACACTGGCGGACAATATTGTAGTCCTCTGGCGGATAAGTAATATGTAAGAACTTTTATTTCTCCTACCTTTTCCTCTTTCTGCTTGAATACGACGAATGTCACCAGTGCAGTTTTCAACTGTAGGTCCATTACTGGTGCGTGAGAGCGTTTACTGTTCACTCGTTGTTCTGAGATTCAGAATGTGTTATTTTTGCCCTTTTTTCTCTTATTTGAGTTTTAAAGCCACTTCGGTGACTTGCGTAAGTTTATGGATAAACTTTGGTTTATCGCCTCCATTCTGAAGTCTGTGTGTATGGAGGCTTGGGCTACTGTGGCATTTTCCATGCGGTGGTGTGGGTTGTTCTCTGCGCTCTCTTCTCTGGTGGGGTGGGGAATTTCTTCCTTCTCTGTCTCCCATCTGTACTATATTTCGGATTTTTTAATTATCCTTCGGTAATCGTGTGCTCCCTCTTCGGGATCTTCCAGTACTGGCGTGCCCTGGTGATAAGAGATGATGCTCATTTTGATTTAATAGTCTGATGTTTTATCTTTTCTCGTACGTTATGTGGCCGTGGGACATGACCTCGGTTGGTGCAGTCGTGACTTAGCTCTCGAGTGACTCGCTTGAGTTGGTCCAGCTGGTCGGCTTCCAGTCTAAGTGTCATTGTTGACTCTTCGCAAGCGTTACCCACTTGTCGACGGGAAAGTGAAGTTCACTTTCTTTCTTTCTTACCCTTCTTTAGGGGAAAGACACATTTTGGGGCACTTTTTGATAGAGAAGATTGGCGAGGCTTCACTAGGGAGCGTCCGGAGTGTTTTGATGTTCGGCTCTTAGGATGTTTTTGACCGGCGCTTATCCCGTTTTAAACCTTTTGTGTTCTCAGGCGACACGGTTCAGTTTGTTTTGGTTTCGGTTGGTGTGAGTGTTCCCGTAGTCTAGTGGTTTGGTGTCTTTCAATAGATCCGTATAGAAATAGGAGAAAAAAGGATGTGTGCAGTTTCACAGGTCATTAAAAGAATAATAGAATATGACATATATTCACATATAATAAATAATACAAACTTATTCTGCCGCCGGATCGCCATATGAAACTCTTAGGGCTAGTTTTCATGAAAGCTTCCGTTACTTGCTTTGAGTGCGATTTGTGCGAGTAACCAATTAAAACACATAGTGTTTCGTGGTGTAGTTTTATTAATTAACACGTGTTTTAATTGGCTATTCACCCAAATCCCAAGGAAAGTAAGCTCTGAAAATGAGCTCTTAAATTGAGCCGGGACTCTTTCTTTCGTTTTACTAATCAGAATTTGAAAATCATATTATACTATAATAGTACTTCAACTACTGAATAATTTCGATTGTTCGGTAAGAAGATACACTCCAAAAAATACTTTCGCCAGCAAAACACCCATATATGCTATGTATATACGTTGATTACACAATGGGTTATAGTTTTTAGTATTGCTTTAGCTTTCGCCGGGCGGCAGTACAACTGTGAATGGGCATTTCAACCTCGGTCTCTGATTGGTCTGAACAATCCTACGGTGCACCGATTGTAATTAGATGGTGTCTCTTGAACATGTTAAGCTTGCCTAAGTCTTAGTTGTACTGTAAGAAGAAAACTTGCGGGAAGCGTCCTGTAAAAAGGCCGGTCCGTGTGAATTTCTTTATACTGTTGACTCAATCCTAGTCATGTTACTTGATTGTTAGGATCTTACTACCAATTCACCTCTCTCTCTCTCTCTCTCTCTCTCTCTCTCTCTAGTGGAAGTTGTTACCCTCGTTCCAGTTCAGCTCACCCAATTCAATATCAATACACCCTCTATTCACAAGCATACAGTCTCAACTTTAATATTTCCCACGTTTAAAAAACTACAGGAACATTGAAAACTCTACTCACACAACCAATTGTGTAGCTTTATATCTCGTAAAACTCAAATTTCTAATGAAGTCGCTGATGGTAAGTAATGATGTGATAATGAGCCGTTGATAATTCTGCTGCTGAAGCGTCAGTACTGGCATTATTTTTTAAATTGTGGTGTATTTAAGGCTATCTGACATCTTGGTCAGGAGTTATCGTAATCAGTTTCTTCATGGCAATTTCTTTTCTCGATTATGTATTTATCAGTGCGTGGGTGAATCAGAAAATGGAAACTTATGCGAATATCTGGCGAGCCAACCAAAGGATGTCTTCTATGTATTTACACATAGTTAAATGACGTCCGTCTACACTATGGAATATTTGAACCCCGTTGTAGAGACATCTATCAGCGTTGTGGCGAAGTAAAAAAGAAAACTGTGTTGCATCACGTATAAATAAACGAAAAAGAACCGAACCTGATTTTCTAACCCATCGACCTCCATTAATACGATACTGGACTGACTGCAGCCATTGAAAATTTCATGAATATGTGAAGCTAGGGAGCGGAGAGGAAACTTAATCTCGTTTGTCAACTTCCAGTCTATACCAATATGGACCAAATTTTCGATTCTAACTCACCTTTTTACGCTTGATATCGCTGTGTGGCCCGTTTTTCTATTTATGTCTCAATTCTTGCAAAAAACGTAAATATTATTTGCAATATTTTCTATTGTATGCAGAGTGCGGTATACTCTTACATGAATAACTCAGGAATTAAGACTTGAATCAAAAAACGGGCAACACAGCGATATCAAGCGTATAAAACTGAGTTAGAACTGAAAATTTGGTACACATTGGATTAGACTGGAAGTGGACAAACGAATTTAAATATTTGCTCTGGCGTCTATCTTTCAACATTAAGTAGTTACTCCAGTATAGTTTACGTAGAGCTCGATGTTCTAACCTAACCAAACTCTTCATTATAAATATATTAATAATAGATTTAAGCATAAAAAAGTGTTTTTTGAAAGGAAAACTTCATCCGGTCTAGTTCCGAACCAGGATCAACTACTCCATAAGTCGATGTCTTCGCCATGTAGCTAAGATACCTGACTGCAAACATCACTTTGGAAGGTTTGTATACAGAGTTCGTGTGCCGTATTAAGAGTGATTTTCATGAAAACTTGCGTTGCGTGTTTTGCTTGTGATTTGGGTGAGTAGCCAATTAAAACACGGGTTTTATTGCGTGTTCTACGTATTACGCAATAAAACACGTGCTTCAGTTGGCTACTCACCCAAATCGCAAGCAAAACACGCAACGCAAACTTTCATGAAAATCAGCTCTTAGGACTCATTTTCAAACCCACTTGCGTTGCTCGGGGGTGAATATAGCCAATTGAAACACGTGTTACAACACGCAATAAAACTAAACCACGAAATACCACATGTTTCCATTGGCTACTCACTCTAATCGCAAGCAGGCTTGAAACTGAGCCCTTAATTTCGCGAGAGTTGCGCAGGCGCGCTCTCCCGATATTATTCCAATCTCTAGATACTTCCAGCTAAATATTATCAATGACAATTAGAGACAGTTGCATAAAACCATGGATTTAGATACGGGAGAAAGATCCAATACAATTAAGCCGGGTCAACTTGACGCCGGTTTTCGATTAATCTTGCTTGGTGAATTGTAATTTACTTGCGTCTTATTGGTTGGCCTTTACCTGGGTGTGTGGAAACAAGCAGGAAGATTGGAATATTTTAAATATGGTATTGTACGGAATGTGATGTTTAGTTGTTTCATAAATCAATTACACCTGCCAGGTACTCATGGCTCGTGCTGGCATAATTGAAACACATGACGATTAAAATAGTAAATACGGCGGAAGTCGAAGAGCGTCTCGCGCTAGGAATTTGAGAGAGGAAAATGTAAAGATACATGACCGCACCTAACCTTACCTAGCCTCCACTTTCCCATGGTCACTAATTTAAGATAATGTACGAAAAAGGAAAAAAATCAATTATTAATAATAAATAAGAGCATATGAAAATATATTTCGAAAAACAAAAGAAAAGAAAAAGTGTTGACCTAAGTGGGGTTTGAACCCGGTACCTTCCACTCTCGAAGCGAACGTCTTGACAATTCGGTCACGAATCCGAGTAAGGAAATCTTGGTTTCGTCGTTGTATTTACAGTGGGTAGCGTCAGAGTCTGTCAGTATGACGTCGTAGGTGACGACGACTTCCGTCGTGTTTACTATCTTAATCCTCACTAAACTGAAACACATACTACACGTAGAACACGCAATAAAACTCGCGTTTCAATTGGCTACTGATCTAAATCACAAGCAACGCACGCTTGGAAGAAAAGTAGCCCGTACGAAGCGTGCGTCAGAGGAAAGTACAAGTCAACGCAGTAAATAATCTTTTAAACAGTAAAGGTAAGATGTTGTGAAAGGACGTGCAAGAAATTTACAGGAAAGTAGAGCGAAATATGATAAAGTAACAGAGATATACTTACGAGGAGTCATGTTGCTAAATTCACGTAGTGGAAAACGCAGAGTGAGAGAGAAATTTATTTCCTTAACGTCTGCTAAAGAGGCAGATGATGTTAAAATCACACAGTTAATTCGATTCTCATAGGCGTCTACTGGAGTTTTGACGGGCCTAGTAGGCGCCTCCTACTGTAGTCCATTCAGTACAAGATCTTAAATAATTATGTATTGAGAAACCATTTGTCTTTTTTGAAATAGACTACAGTATATTGATATGCTGTAGGCCCTCATCACCTAAGGTCTCATTACATTGAGATAAGAAATCTAATTTCGTTAAGATTTCCTCCGGCGGGTTTTATACCAAAGGCGACGACTCCCTTCCCGCTGTTGCCCCCAATGTAATGTAAACGACTTAGTGTTGGAAATTAAATGTCAAAGACAGATTTTGGTAGGAGCGAAGAGTAAATGTCGGTGCTTCATGCCGCCCGATCTCCCGCACCGATATATTGAACACTTCTTGAATTGTCAGTGGAATACCCTGGCCTCTCATGGTGATCTGTCATGGGGCAGGTCATCAGAGGGGCCAGGAAAATATTTTACTAACAATTCAAGATATTTATATTCGAGAAGAAAACATGACTTCAAAAACTAAAAGTATCTCCTAGAAACTGACTTTTATTGTTGAGGTGAAATAAATTTGTCGTTTTAATAATATATATGAAATAAACTATTGTTGATGTAAATCAATGAATAATGAAATAATTTCTTTAAAAACACACACATATAAGTTAGAGCTGCAATTCTACAAACATTTGCAGTCTCTTGATAGCATTTTAGACACGTAGGTATTCATTTTTATAAAAATAGGTTGGCACCACTAACAACTGCAGTGCGTAGGTGTGGGAAAACCCACAGATAGTATTTTTCTATTGCCTCAAAAAAATTATGCCAGGTTTCGAGCTGGGTTGAGTGCCATTTGATCATAATAAAATATTCTTCCTTAATCTTTTTTTCTTCCATGAACTTTTGTCCTGGATTGTACATACCATTCGTCATTCATTCACGGAACGTGTTGTTACTAACAAATTCGTGCCTATCATTGAACGCAGTTGAAGGAGATGCTTGAGCAATTTCTCTTCTGTGCCAGGGACCTTCGAGTCGTTGGCCTACCGCCGTATACCGTACGGCTACCCGGCCGGCATGGCATTTAGGCATTTAAGGCTTAGGCCGGGAATGGGGGGCGAGGATTGGGAAGGTGTCCGTCGGAACATATGTTGAAGGTGCTATCTCGGCATTTGCCTGGTGAGACAGGGAAAAGCCTGCAGGACAAACTCAGTCAGAATGGTCAGCCGCGGGATCGAACCCACAACCTCCCGAACACTATGCCATTGCTCTACCACTGAGCTACGGCAGCTCATTTTATTCTGCGATAGAACTAAAATGAAGATACTGTATGTAACATTTTAACCAATTAAATTTACTTTTCTGAAAGCCATTATGCGTATTACCGTTTAAACTAATTATACACGTTATGCATAAGTCGCTGCTTACTTCTGTTAGATTCTTTTTTCCAACATGATCCCATTGAAATACATCATGAATTTTGACACATACATTCTAATCAGAAGCACATTGAACATATATATATATATATCTATATCTATCTATCTATCTATCTATCTATCTATCTATCTATCTATCTATATATATATATATATATATTAAATCGATTTTCAGTTATTCAAAAAAGAAATTCTGTTTTACTTCTGAGAAATATAAAGTTTTCTCTAAGAAAGTCAAGAGATATGTCAAATTACAGCTCTTAAAATTCTTAAGCGAATGGTGCAGTTTTAGCTGTCTAGGACAAATACTTTTTGAGTTTCGAGTTTTAAAGGTTTGAAAACGCGTAAAAAGATCAATGACTGGTACCAAAAATAGATTTATTCTAAATCATAATTTCTCTCTTTCCGAGCAGAAAGTGGTGCTTTAGTCATTTTTTTTCACGACCGCAACAAGTTTACATTTTTTTCAGTAACCAGTGGTACAGTGGGAAGAAATAGTACATAGGTGCTTGATTCCCGAATAGTTTGTTAAAATATGAATATGCAAGTGCCGTGTACATTAATGTGCCTTTGAAGTACAGCAAGGATATATAACATTAATGAAATTTCTACTAAAGTAATAGTTAACCGTATACTTGTGAGCAAAGCCCTAGCCACGAAACAAATTTAATTATTGTCATTAAAAATTGTTGAGGATTTTAACTAGATAATGGCATGAACAATAAGTGCCCATATATTGTAAGTCTACCAGGCGAGATTTAGTATATCACAGAACAGAAAATTCCGTAATAGATACTTTCCTGAAAGACATTCGCTCACTTGCAATCAAATAGCAACCCGCCTTTTTACAGTACGTTTCCCGCAAGTTTTATTTTTACAGTACAACTATGACTTAGGCAAGCGTAATATGTTCAAGAGACAGCATCTAATTACAATCGGTGCACCGTAGGATTGTTCTGACCAATCAGAGATCGAGCTTGAAATACCCATTCACAGTTGTACTGTTAAAAGCAAACTTGCCGCCGGGCGTTATTTTTCTGAACAAAATAAGTCACAGGCAGTCTCGGACTGGCCAGGGCCGGAGGGTCGGAATCCCGGCCGGGGCCCCATACTAAAAGAACCACGAAATTCGGGCCTACATCAGATGCACGTCACTGAGTATTCCCACAGACATTAGAAAGATAACTAGATCTTACTACGTCCAGAAGGCCCCAATACCTTACGGGCTCCTTCCCGAAGGTTACTGCGATGTACAACAGAAATAGCATTTAGAAAACGTGCATCTTTCGTTCAATTATGATGATCATTATAACCTGAATTTACAATAGAGCAAACAGAATGGGGCTCGTTTTCTACATTACACTAATCGAACTTATGTAATTAGTAGGGCTAGGATAATTACACATTTTGCATATGTAAATACATATTTAAGGATTTTTAACGTAAAATGAATATTTCATATGTAGGTGCATTTTGTTGGAAAATAAATTGATGAGCATATTTTTGTACGCATAACAACACCGAGAATATAATGTATTACTTTTCTTCTTGTTTGTCTTTTCTTTATCTTTTCTTTGCCTTTTCTCTTTGTTTTTTTCTACCGTAAGGCCCCTAAACTGCTCTTCCAGCCGGGGCCCCGGGGGGCCCAGTCCGACACTGGTCACAGGCTCATGAATCGGAATCATGGTTATGTAATGTCATGGTTCCCAAGAAGTAAAGTAAGGCTGTATTACAATTTAGCGCGTACCGGTACATGGTTCATTTGATTCAGTTTCATAACTTCTATTCCTATTGGCAATTGACGGAGCCTAGACAAATTGTTGAATTTTAAACTAAACGAAATAAATTAACTGTCATATATTTATTAAATATTTTAATTTAATTGTTTTCATTAATGTTGCAAGATTTATACGGTTTAATGATTGCTCTGTGCCTGTTTCATAGCAACATTAATTGAACTAATTCTTGTCAATAAGAACAGGAGATATAAAAATGAATCAAATCAACTGTGTATTGAATCAAATAAACCATGTACGCGTTAAATTATAATGGAGCCCTTGACTACTATTTTAAACGAGCGTATCGCTGTCGGAAGTTTAAACGGAAGTTATGTCAAGAACTGTGACGTATATGAGAACAAAAAGTATAAAGATACATGACCGCACCTAACCTCCGCGGTCCAAAGTCACTAATTTAAGATAATCTACGGAAAATGCAAGAAAGCAATTATATGGAGATATAAAAATATATTTTGAAAATCTTGATCCCGCGGGGAATCGAACCCAGTTTTTTACTTAGCAAGCCAACGCCTTTACCACTAAGTTACGATACGAACTTGCAAAGGAATTAGACGAATACGAGAGAAAACAGGGGGCAACTATCCATTCATTCCCCCTAATCGACGGCCACCTAATTCTTTCCCATCCGCCAAGTAGTGGGCGAGGTCGAAAAACGAAACCGAAATCCACCCCTGGTTATTTGTTACTGAAGAACGTAGGGGGAAATTAGTTCTCAAGTATACCCGTCCCTATTGGAGTACTTGGCAAAAGTACACTGTGTTTTCCTCCCTACAAGAAAATAAATACTAGTGAAAACATACGAAATGCCCAAGAATTTCCTCCCTACAAATAACGCCCTGGCCTTCCTTATACACCCGAAAAAGTGCTAATCCTTACGGCATGTGGCGAGCTTGGAAGTAGTTGCTTGCATGACCGCTTAATGTAAGGAATCAAATTGTCAAAAACTGAGTTAAAAATCTTAGAACCCGAAACTGGATGCCTTCCTAATGCGAATCCGAAACCACTTGACCACAGGGTTCAGACTGCTCCAAATGTTAAAATCATCTAAAAAAATATAATGTAAACTTGAAATTATATAGAAACTACTAACCGTTCATGCTGAATATGTTCAGCTCCCCTAAAAAGTTCCTGGTCTCAGCTACAAACCTACTTTTGTTTCTAATATTGTGTCCCGTGACCGTACAATTTCTAGTTCATCATGGAACAGAATATCGTCGTTTCGCCGGCAAAACCTCGTAAGTAATATAATTTTCGAAAATGAGATTTTTATAATATAGTGTTCAGAAAATTTATATCTTCTGTTCTGCCGAAGCGCATAACCATTTGTAATGTAAAAAGCAGACAGAAACACAATGCGTATACAATTAAAATCATACTTTATTCAATGTAGACCCGATCCAAGCTTAGACACAAATGTCAGCGAAACGCCTCTTTGGCTGAGTGTTTTAGTGACCGTCAATATTGGAATAACTTTGAATGAAAACACAGACAGCAATGTTTCAATCTTCAAATTTTTATGTTATTTAAAAATTGAACCATCACCTCCGTAGTCAAATCATTAAACCAATATTGGATTTTGCTTCTAAGCTAGGTTCTATACTTCTGCGCAACGAAAAAAAAGACAACAATCAACTTCCAAATAACATTCAAAATATATCCTCCTTCACCTATTCAAACCTTTAACTCATGACTCTATTCAAGGACACGTTGAGATTCACTTCTAAGTTCTATGACATAACCAAACGTAATGCGTCTTCTTAAGAAATCTCATATTAGTTCAAAAGCTAAAGTAATATCATTATTCACCAGGTAGAACTGCACTGAAGTATTAATATGGTTAGAAGTTCATCGAATCATTTGGCACATAAGGCGATTCTTCCACTCTCAGAAATTAATTATATTCTAAATCTCATCTGATAATCAATAAATAATAATCGAAGTATTATTCAGCACAGTCCAGCTAACTTATTAAAACAACACATTGGTATATCGCACTAGATGTAAATTGCTTTATTCAAGATAAATACTTTGGTTCAAGAGTTAGGTTAGTTTATATTTAATTAGGTTAGTTCATAATTTTTGTTAGGTGATACGCACAGGCAAAGGAAACTAAAAAAAA
>JAGDQP010026577.1:0-25780 GCA_022664845.1 Lepisma saccharinum
TATATATATATATATTTGAAATTCCGCTACAAACAACCTCATTAGGCTAGTGCTGCAATTATATTATTAATCTTATTACATTTAAAACAATACCAACTCAAATTAGAGCTCACTGTTTAGACATTTGGAAAAGTTCTTTCATTAATCTCGTAATGTTTAAGAGAAATGTCAGTATTTGGAATTATTGGACGTAATCCTTGAAAAGCACCGAGTAATTCTTTTTACTTCATTGGAAGGTTTGTTCTGAGTTTCGGTGTGATTTGCGCACGCGCAGAAAGGTTAAAAGTATTTCCTATCGTAACAACAAGTATCTGCACACAGCCCCTCCTCGCTTAGCTTGGAAATGGAGAAAGTTGCTCTGTGCTCCGACGAAAAGAATTGTGATGTATGTGAGAACAAAAAGTGTAAAGATACATGACCGCGCCTAACTTTACTTAACCTCCACGTTCCCATGGTCAGTAATTTAAGATAATCAACGAAAAATTCAAGCAAGCAATTATTAAAATAAATATAAACATATGAAAATATACTTTGTAAAAAAGAAGAAAAAGTGTTGTACCAGGTGGGATTCGAAGCCGGCGTCTTGACCAGTAGTCCTCGAAAGCGACCTGGCAAAGTGGGATTTTTAATTTGTACTTACAGTGCACGTGTTACGTAAGAAGCCCGGTCATGTTATAGCGCGTGCGCAGCAGCTGAACAGACTTGTGACTAGCGACTAGAACAGCACATTATGAAAACACGAGTTAATCGTGTGTGCAATAAAAAAAATATCGTACCTTACTTACCTAACCTCCACATGTGTTTGTTCACTAATTTTATTAAATATCCTGATGCGTTTATATATATATAACAGAGAAAAAGAAATTAAAACAATTTCCGACATGCTGCCAATACGCTAAATTGGTAACTGGAAGCACATGCTTGGAAGTAATATTTACTGTTAAGGAGTAATGCGCATGCGCGAGAATGGCTCAGCCTCGTGTGCTCATCCTGTCACTAGTCGCAAGTGGTGGGCAGGGGCTCTATAGAGAGTCTAATAGTATTTGCTGTCGCCATGTTGATCGCTTACATCACAGAAATAATTTTATAATAACCTTCTTCTAACGTTTTACAGTTAACTTTTCCTTTATTTTTATTCCGTCTTTACTGCAACGCATGAAGTAGTCATTTTGGTTTAAAAAAAAGAGCAATAAAAGTTATACAATCAGGGAGATTCGAACTTGCGACCTGACGCTCGTGAAAAAAATAACTCACTTGCACCTGAGTCACCCAGTCTTGTAATAAAGGTAAACATTTGCTGAAGTCTAATATAAGAATTACACTAGTTATATCTGTAACGTTAACATATTTATCCTTAGGTAAATATATTTTATTTCTAAATTAGACGTTTCGCATTCTGCCAACTGAAAATTGTCAAAAGTTTCGGGAATTAGATTAGTTTTAAGAAGAATAGCTTATTATTTAATTTCTTATTCTATATCACTGTCTGTAAAAACTCACGACTACTAAAATAATAATAATAATAATAATAAAATATTCTAGAAACCTGTAGATATTATACACTGTAACATTTCGTAAACTAAATCAAGGATCAGATAAAGATATAAATAACATGAAAGTAACATTTATACATATAATGTTCTGATAGTTATTGGGAATTTGAAACGTAATGTGCATGAATAATTTGAAATATCGTAATGTTTGTGGATAATATGGGTTGGGCTTAGAGATTATAAGTGTAACTACTTTGGAGCACCTACATTCATAGGATCTGTTGTTAAACCTTACATGAGAATAGAGTTTTGAGCATATATTTACTGTATCGTAAAAATTGATACACAACACTTACATTTTTCCGAGTGTCTACTTTTAATGTAAGAAAGACCATCCCATCAACAATGAGAGAATACAAAAAAAAAATCTCCAACTTCAGAAACTAATAATACCGTTTTGTACTCGAAACTATTTTTTTAATACTAGGGGTAGGGGCAGTTTCAAACTACCTTCATTCCATACGTCCAAAGCCTAACCACTACGCCACGATGGTGTTGTGCTCTAACACTTTTCAATAAACATTTATTACTGAATCGTTGATTGAAAGTCTACACTTCGAAGATTAAAAGAGATGTTACGTCTTTTTTCGCTTCTTTTGTTACATGATTATACGGCGCATGCAATACATCTGTTAGATTCGTTTGCGTATTGTTTCATTTGAGTCAACATTTCTCTATTCTCAGTTTTAGATCGTACTTAAGATATGGACCGTTACGGCGAGCGAAAAAAAAACCTTATTTTCCTCTAAATTTCCCTTGAATTTCCCTATGTTGCCAAATTTCCTACTTAGAAATTTTTCGACAATTTCTCAATATTTAGTTTTTTTATTTCTTCGATTTTACATTCTTTACAAGTAAAACAATTACGCGAACGCCAGAATCCAAGGAGAAAAATAATATTTGTCAGAAACTGTCAAATAAAGAAATGCGTTTTTTTTTGTTTGTTTTTTTAGCATGAGTGTACCGTTATGTTGGAAAATACGATCCTCACTTCCACAACATGAAGTGCACTATACAGCTTTAAATACACTAACGGAAGATGAAGTCCCAATTTCAAGATGTAATGCTAGGTGAAAGTAACTTTCTGCAGGTCAATTTCACGTATCATTTTGTTGTACAGGATTAGAGTTATGCTAAAATTGACTTCGTCTGTGGGTTTTACATGGCCCACATACTATTTAATTTTTTAAAGCATAGTCAAGATGGTCGCTTTCAAGATGGTAGCCTTTGCCGCCATACCCTCCAGCGTGTATTGTCTCCTGTCCAGTACCCATTAAGAACCATTTCATTGCAATATATGTAACAGTTTATAAAAGAAAAGGCGTTTCCGTTCTCTGTATCGATTACTTGCTCTCTACGTTCTATCTTTCTCGGGTTCCTCTGTCGTTATCTCATGACGGCTGCATCTATAATGTTGTCTAGACACTGTACATACATACGAATTTTGACCAAAATCGGGCTCTGACACCTGGCGAGTGTTCCTGGTTAGCAGTGATTTACTTTTTACATTCGGACTCCTGTTTAAGTGACAGAAATAATATAGAACAGCAGTGTACTAGAAGTATCGAACAAAATTAAACAACTGTAAGAAACGGAGAGCTCTTTGCAACACTGACGTTACACGGGTTGCTCTTGGTTGTCATATCAGAGGCTGGGTGCCAGCAGGTAGTATGCCAATAGAGAAGAAGCTGTAACAATGACGAGTGGTTTACACAGGTGGTAAAATACAGTACTTGTCAGACTTCGAACGCAATCACATTATAGGTTTTAGGTTAGCAGGATCATCCGTAAGGGAGATGCCCTACTTAGTATGTCACCAATAACAGTCTCGGAGGTCATGTGTATCATGACTGCGTGAAGAAAATATGGAAAGACAACATCGGCTAAGAAAAATGATGAGTGATAGGAATCGCCGAATGCTAAAGTGGATTGAGACGAACATACTCTAAACCACAAATGTTGAAGTGACAGCAGAAGTTAATTATCACTATGCCGATCATGTTATTTACGAAAGCTGTTTATCGAGAGCTGCACAAAACAATTCGTGGTTATGTAGAAATTGATTAAACCAATTTTCTTGAAAACCAACGCCAAATTCCGCGAAAATGTTGTAAATAGTAGAAAACTTGGACAATTGAGGACTGAAAACGGGTGAAACTTTATGACAAATCACTGTTTGCCTTATTCTAAACGAATGGTTTTCTTTATATGTGTGGCGAACTCCCAAAGAACATTAAGATGAAAAGTGCCTCGTTTCAACTGTCAACCATAGCAGTGGTTCTGTGATGGTTTGGACAGCGATTTCGTGGTTTCCGTTGGCCCCACAATCACATTGATTTGTCCTGTTATCGTGTAGTTATCCCATGGTCTAGAGTTTGTCTCCAGACGACGATGCTATTTTCCAGAACAATAATGTGCCCATTAATAGAGCCGGGCCATTAAAAGCATGGTTTGAGGAGCGTGACAACGAAACACAACATTTTCCTGTCAGCTCAAATCTCAGACTTAAATATTATCATGTTGCCTGGTATAGAGCGAAAAGTACACGCAAGGGCTAAATGGTGGCCCAAATCCTTATTAATAAAGGACGAGTGAGAATTTCACAAAGGCTCCTATTTTTTGTCCAATAGCATTTTGTTCCAAACAAACATTTAGCCTGTCTCTTCCAACAATGCATAATGTGTAATTTCTGACAAATGCTGTGATGGACTAAGTATAAATAGTGCTTCGAATTCGAACTCGGGCGTGTGATAAAAGAAAAGAAAGTACTGTAAATTTTAACCTATTTCTTTGCTCACGAAAAGCAAATAAAACCTCAGAGAATTTATTACGATAAGGTTAGTCATATTTCTATCAGTTTGAAATGAAATTTAGTTTGTAATTTTAATTTTTATTATAATTACCTTTGATGATGTATTACCAAATGAATGATGTATGTTATATTTATTATTTTCTAACAGCGTGGTAATCGATTACCGTTGTGAAGAAACTGTCAGTATCTTGAGAAAATTTACGTAGCGGGATGAATGCAAATGCAAATTTGAACTTAACAAATTACTTATTTATTAGAAATACAATAAAAGAAGAATGGTTGATTTTGGTTTATTGTGCTCTCTTAGTGGGATATATCTTAAAAGAGAAACTGTAATCGTTAAAAGAGAATTACGGAAATTATTGACGTAAATTTGAAACGAAACAATTGACTGCATGAATAGTTGCAAGGAGAAAGAAATATTCGAGTTCACAGTTCATCCTACTTCCTACCATATTCCTGTCGGAGCCATGGATGCCTAAAAGTCATAATTCAATCCAATTCAATTCAACATAGGTGGATCAAATGTGGTGATGATGACTAGCTGAGATGATGATGATGACTAGATGACGATCTGCTGTCAAACACCATGGCGTGTAAATAGTACTAGGATGTAAATTTATAAATTTTACTGGTATTATGTACATCGATTCACTCTTTTCATAGTTACTAATTAGATTGTTCATGAAGCAATTACATCCAGATTGCTTGTTTAATCCAACAATCCACATCAAATTAAAGCGGTAAATATTTATATAGTGAGTTGCTTCTTGAGAGTAACGACAGTTTTTGAGTTCATCGAAATCCTCAAGTACGTTATTAAGGTTACTTTCACCACTTTTCTTTGGGTACTAACACAAACGGATACCTTCAAGATTGAAGGAACCACTCTGAATTCGTTGAACCTTTACCTCATTGTTAATACTGATACTAGGTGTAACACATTGGATCCCTTCCATAGCATGGAACGTATTTAAATTATGCAGTGAACGGATATTTACGGATATTTCATCAGCATGTGTTGTCAAACACATGCTGATGAAACCTTTCACTATTAGTACTACATTGATGAGAGAGGTCACGTAAACAAGTATCATGGTATGATGCGCAGACTCCAATGCACGGTAATATATTGAATAAATATTTTGATCCTTATAATCGGTGAAGGGTTAATACTAGACTTGTTTGCATGGGTGACAGGAATAATCTTGGTCTTACAGCTGCTATTATAGCATGGTTTATCGCAATGCACTTCATGTTAACTTTCTGTGATTCAGAAACATTCTTCTTTGTCGTTACACTCTCCATAAAGATCTAAAATGAGGTTTTGCCCGTCAGAGTTGCTATCAATGAAATCTGGGTATGTACTTCAGTCATAAGCCATCCTCTGTATGTCCTCTCGTATGATGTCTGCTGCATCTAATATTATCCTTAACCGTCCACTAACAGGGTCAGTTTTCCTGTCGTTATATCACTGATGGATACTTTTATGAGCCATGTTCGATAGGCAGAGTGCATTTCCTTTCCAGAAACATTTGAAACAATTATCCTATCCTTAAAATGTTATTAAAGATGTTTGTCTGTATATGACAGGCATCCTCTTGACCACATACATGTTTCATAATATATTTTAATTCGTTCAGAGTGTATTGGCATTCGTCACTATTTTATATGTACCCACATAACATACAAAAATGAACTCTATCTATTTCTATTTTGGTCGAGCCAAAACTTCTCCAATCGGTTCAGTTCTTAAAAACTCTCAGAAAATTTTCCCAAGGCACTGTATTTCTGGTACCACAAGATTACTCACAATAAGAAGCCTAGCCCTTACCATTTCTCGCCACTCATCATTTCGTAAGTCACATTTCTTGATAATAGCTTACCTCATTTCTAAATTCACAACCATATGAAAACACTTCTTGTGCTCTGATGCAGTTTCAATACTGAATTCTGTTCCACAAATGAAGCAATTTCTTTTTAAATCGAACATTGCTTCTGAGGTCTTTAAAAAAGTTGAAGATGTTGAAAGATGAGATGGGTTATCGGTCTGCATTGATTTGTAATCAACTTTGATACTAGTATATTTTATATAGTTCAGCATGCAGGCGCTGTGAACCCGAATAGTACTTTCTCCTTCAAACTTTTCATGCAGTACATCGTTTCATTTCAAATTTGCCTCAATAATGTCCGTAATTCTCTTTTCACTATTACAGTTTATCTTTCAAGATATTGGCTACTAAGAGCACAATAAATCAAAATCAACCATTCTTCTTTTATTGTATTTCTAATAAATAAGTAATTTGTTAAGTTCATTATTCATTCTGCTAAGTAAATTTTCAGAAGATCCTGACAGTTTCTTTTAAATACTAATCAATTACTACGCTCTGACAAAAGAAATGTATATATAAATATAACCTACAACATTCAATTGCGAATATCACATCTTCAAAGGTAACATATACTAAAAACTAAAACTAGCAAATAAATTTAATTTCCAACTAATAGAAGTATGACTAACCTTATTGTAATAAATTGCACGAGATTCTATTTTCTCTTGCTGAGTACAGAAATAGCTTACAATGGAAGTAGCTTCTTTCTTTCGCTTTAATTCACTACCCACATTGCAATTTTGACGTGACTAAACCTTGTTGCAAGCTGGTATGCTATCTGGGTACGTGATATATCACATGAAAAGGCCGTCAAAATACACTACCAATTCACCACCTATTTTACTTGCCACTACACAGCAAAGACGAATTGTTATAATCGTCGAGAGCTCACAACTGCCTAACGTGGATAGAGTTATGGGGCGAAGGTAAAGCATTGTCCGCGCGCTGTTGCGCGTCATTGCTACCTCACTAGCTAACACAGTAATTGTTCAACCATATTGATATATACATCACCTTAAAGCTTATGAAACAGGCAACAACTTTTATTTCAAACATGTTTTGATATTGTGAGTTTAAAACAAGCTACATCGTAAAAAGTGTAAATGTTGAAAGTAAAATATCGTTATTTTGCACTTTTGTTCTAAATTACGGCAAAACTACTGGCAATAGAGCAAAACGCATGATAAACATTCTGTCGTCTAGGAATTATAACAAAAAGAAAAAATCATATCGTTATGTCTATTGGTTACGGAGATACAATACAATATCTGAATGTCTATAAATTTGTTGTTCGCGGGGATTGGGGGCCAAGAACGAGAGGGGCGGAGACTTTTGGGACTCTAGTAATGCACCTCTAGTAATGATGTAACAACTGGCCAAAATTCAGCTTTCTCCTAATTATTCCCGACATCAAACCTTTATTTCCTGGACTATTGTGGATAATATTTTGGAGTGGACTTGTTAGGTAGAAAATTGCTTTGAGATTTGTCGGCCGGTATTAGTCTCGTGGGTGATTTTCTACGTGGAACTGTGTTTTCTGGCAAAATATTTCTTGAGGGCTGAGACATTCTTATTGTTATTTTACATTTTCTGGAAATCGGGAATAGAAACAGTCGGGGACGCAAGTGTTATTTAGAGGACGAATGGTCACCGTAACTAAAAGAGAAATATTAGAAACAAAAGAATAAACAAGCATGCATGACATTATTCATATTTCAGACATTTGTTTTCGTTGTGCTGCATACAGCGTTTATAAAAAATAAAACTTTGAAATTAACTTTCTGTTAGTGATGACTAACACAATATTTAGTGCTTAATACCAGATAATTATTCGGTATTTCAGTAAAATTATTATTATTTTTGAATGTGGACCATGCACGTTTCACGTTTCAGGACTTTAAAAAATGGGTATTCTTGTTGTGCTAAGCTATAAACAACATTACGACGTGTGATTATGATACAAGTTTGTTGATATCTCTATTGCGTTTGCTAGATTAATTACGAGCACTTTAAATTATGACAATTTTTTCATTCAACTATTATTTTGCATCACTTATCATAGGAAGTAAAGTAGGACCTACTTCTCGCCCGTTTTCCCTCAATTATAGGAATAATTTATTATTAGCTATTATTTTTCTATTTAATTTCGAGTATGTAATATGCACTATGTGTAATTTCAACATTGGTATTCTCTAATTTACTTCTAGCTCTAACCATATCAGGCCAAAACCGCTTGAAAAATATATTTCAGATTAAAATCTAAATATTCTGACAGCACAGGAATTTGCCATTACTAAAAAGGTAAATCTATTCCCTCTGCAGTACGCCCGCGCCATGAACGTCGCCTGGGGAATGTGGAGGTAGCGCTCTACATATTCTTCGACCTACGGTACGAAGTAAGGTGGGGTGGTCAGTCTCACGCTCGACTTTCTTAACTTTCCCAAGGTGCCCAGGAGTACCAAGGACACTCTGGTACTCAATTTGATAGGATACTGAATACACTTCAGAGCACCAGGCGTGGGAACACTGTGAGAACCTGGCCGGGGATCCCGATTCGTAGTCAGACACGCTAGCGCCTGAGCCACGGCGACTCATAATTTGTCATTTCTAATCCAGATAATATTGTCAATATATATGATCGTTATTGTCAGAACAACCTTAATGTGGTAAATGGAACGGTCATAATATGCCGTAAGGATTTAGCATACCATCATATCCAGACCGACGTACTAATGCAATGCATATTCACAGAGGTTTATCGTTTTATGTTTCTAGAATGCTGAAATTACTTTAAAGCAGTTTTTAATTTAAAAGGGAAATTTAATTTAATTTATTGGGATTTGTCAACTTCTGTCAAAAATCTTCCCTGCCTCTGTTCTCTCTGCAGTGGATGGAGTTTTCCAGCCCTCTGTCATTCTACATAAGGAAGTTTGAGAGATGGGAGTTTATGAGACAAACAATGGGAGCTGATGTCTTAAGTCTATGAGTCTCTGAGACCTGATGAATATGCGTTTGCTCTATTGATGATTTTAAACGAACATTTTCTCTAGCCCTTTTTCTTCTTACAAGTTTTCTATTTAGTTTGAGCGTCTGTGTGGCAATTGTCGGCGAAGACCAGTCAGTACAGACATGGTCATTGCAAACTACCTAAGAGCTGGGATCTGACCATTTCCGCTACTTTTGGAGCCATAAAAATGAACAACTGGGAGTGGAAGTTGGTAAGGTTGAAATTGTAATTGAATCTCGAAGAAGCCTTGTGATTCTCTCAGTTCTAAAACCACAAGGAAAGTAAGCTATGGAGAAAATGACACTCCCTTGTTACCAGTTCATTCATCCCTTGTTGAAAACTATTGAACAAAAATAAAATTTCGAGCAGCTTAGGTTGACAATCACCTTTCTCTGCGAAATCAACACGAGGTGTGAGTGAGAAAATATTCATTTAAACTAGTTATCTATTGGTGTTTGCATTTGGAAGTCTGTATTTTGTTTAGTTGTTTTCATTACCGTATTCGGTACGCAGGCAGGCAGAATATGCGTAATTTTAAGAAGGGTACTGAGAATGTACGTTTAATTTTTATACTTTATTATAATTTTTATACACCGGAGAAACAACAACAGCAACAACAAAAATTGTCCTTTTATTCTAAAAATTCAAACCAGCGGAAGAATGCATGTGTAAATAAAAGCTTTGGTTGAAGATAAGGTGAATGTTGACTGTTCTTCCAGTGGTAATTTGGAAAGTGTACACGAATCAAAACGGATGAATAGTATCCATTTGCTCGGGCTAATAGACGGTTGCGTTGAATTACAATGCTTCAAAATTGGCTGAGGAATAGAACATTGCTATCAACGAATAAGAAAAGCTTAGTTATATGTTCTGTGTGTTCAGAAATAGTGCTCTTAACGTAGATAGTATGGAGCGGGTCCGTTGGGACAAACAACAATCGCATGCTTCTCGATTCTTCACCTAAAAGTACGTAGGCCTAGTTCTCTGAAATTAGTGAAATTAGTTCTCTGAGATTTTCTTTGTTTTTCTCTTCTCATATTTCCTTTTTGCTGATTTTTTATGCCCTGGTAACTCCGAATTCATAAAAAGTAATGCGTCGATGTTCAAATTTTGAGAACTTAAGAGCTATTCTTATGGTATAGATATAATTAATACGAATTTTATTACGTTATATTAAAATTTTATTAAGGCGTAACAAAAGGGATTTATTGCAACAACTTTACTATAAAGCGAATTACCGATTATGTTGAGCTATACCTTCCTGTGAACATCGCTGCATGTTTCTATCTGCGTATATGCTTGCCAAAAAGTATTATTAGAGTCGTGATAATGGTGGTGATTGGTGGCGTTAAGAGCCAAGTCTGTAACCCTAAAATCCTTGGGGAATGTGAATTGATAGTGGCTTTGTTTTGTTTATCATCGGATTGAGATTGCGTCCACTACGTTCAGTGTCCCAACAGGGATTCGATTCTCACGCTCTTTCATTACAAGACGATGAGTGAAACCACTCATCCACCGGGGACTAAAGTAATGATAAACTTCAAATTTTTTGTTTATATTTTACTTAAAAACAGCTCCCGTGTATTAATTCAAAACGTGGATATCTCTCCCTCAACATACAAATTAACTTGTGACGTTGATACAAAGGAATCTGAATGTACAGGGATTTTAGCAGCGAAAAGCAGCGCTTTTTTTTCTCCTGCTTCGTAGTTTCTTCACCCACTTCTGCCTGACAATCGTCCCATAGCTCTTCTGCGACTTCAGGCTACACATTTTCATCTCTGCTTCTTTCTTCTTTTTTTTACAAAATATATGTGAAGTAATTACATATTGTTTTTTCATCGCTTCTGTCGGTCCGAGTCTAAGATTTCTAAATGCCTTAATACAAATTCTAATTCATCACTTCTGCCATATTCGGGCAACTTGAAAATTACTTCCACGGCACGGCTGGCAAACACTAGCGAATCAGGAGAAACAGTGCAGAACAAAAGCTGCATTTTGTTGTTAAAAAAATCTTCCTCGTATATGTTGGCAGCATCAATAGAGTTTAACTTCATCATAATGACAAAATTTTACTTTTTCGTGGTAGAAAAGATTACTATGAATTCCACAGTAAAATATGATCGTCATATTTTCTTGTTTCGTCTCCCAAGTTGGGACTTTCGTAATACGTTTATCCTGTGATGATTCCAAATTTTATCTTTCTTTCTCCTGCTAGCATATGGTTTACTTTCGTAATTTCTTAAGTTGTAGCAGCTTCTTTCTTTTATCCCTCATTTCCTTCTTCAACACTAATTTCAATTGTGTCATTATGAACAAATGACGTAAATATGATTTTTAATTATTCCTGATATGAAGAATAACAAATTCCATTCTCACAGCACTATTCCATACACTTGCACCACGGCTCTATGCTACTGATACAACATAAGCCATTCTAAACGATTTGTTCGCTGATAAGTTGGATCCAACTATTATTTTCTATCGAGAAATGGAACCATATACAGGGCGTTTTCTCCTCCACTATTTTGCACCAGTATTATATAAGAATTTCCAATTCACGGATTTGTATTTCCTGCCTCATTGTGTCAGAAATATTACACATTTGTGTAATATCAAGCAAATAAAAATCTTTCGTTTTATTTAACTTCTGCCTACCTTTACAAATTGCGACACAAACAAGTTAGTTTGCAAGGTTTCAAAATTATATTGATAAGTGCATAAGAAATGTTGTAAAGTTCTGAACAAAATTGAAGGATGCTCAACTCGAACGTCAGATTCTGGGTGTCAGTACTACCCTGGTTCGAAGTAGCATCAAGATAATACCGTTAAAAGGAATATGAATTATGTTGAAGGGAACATGACCTTAATATGCATCATGCCTGAAAGCTGTAACAAGTTGCAGCTGCTGAAAGGAGAGTTTGCGACAGATGAAAGGTGCTGTAATGATGTCATCCTGTGTCATGTTAACGTGTTTCGTGGAGCTGTCGCCCCAGAGTTCATTTTATGGATGAAAGTTGTGTCTCACCATACAATGATTATGACCGAATTCTTTGAGACAATATGCAACTGATGAAGTTATCTGCATACTTCCCATGTTTCAATCTGATGGAACATCTTGCGATGCCCTGGATAAACGTCTATCTGAGAAAAAATATCACCATCAGCAGAGATTTCTAATCTCATAAAGCACTGCTAGGTGAGTGAAAAGCCCTGCCAGAGGTACGTTTATGGTGCTCAAAAATACTGTTCTGAGAGAGCAGCACCAGTGCAGTGTTATTAATATTGCATATCTGTTAACAGAGGGTAGTTCGTTGGGCGCTGATTTGTTTATATATGTGTATGGGTAGTAAATTAGGCACTGTCTCTTTGAGCTTTAGCGTAATAAACGAGTGTGGCAACTGCATATGTGAAACATTTTTTCACAAAATCGCAGATGAACAGTGATTATGTTATATGCTGTGGTATTACATTTCATGTAAACCTATTACTAACTAAGCAAACAGCAGTGAACAAACTATACATCAACACAACCCGTGTATATCTCTTCTTGCCTACGTTTTGGACATTAATATATCCTGAATTTCACGAAGTTTATTATTTTATTAAATGACATTACAAAATCTCCTGGCTGCATCCTCATAATCACACTAATTATATAACTTACTTCTCTTACACGGGATAGTATTTCACATACATGTTGCCTGAAGTCAACATATAATTTAGAACAATAAAGGTATACAAACATTTTACGTAGCATATGCGTCAAAACACTTTATTAATATCACAATCAATATGATACACTTGGCCGCTTCTTTCCTCGTTGATGGACTCAAAAGGCACGGATGTGTAGATATGATATCTTCGAAATATTAAAGCTAATAGTCCATTACTGTCTTTTCCCCTTGGATCATGATCTACAGTAAGTTTCAACAATAGGGACAGACATAAGTTGATTTTAAAACTTACTAAAACTAAATAATTATTTTTATTTTTTATTAAAAAATAAATTATGAAAATACATCTATTTCTTAAAATCTCCGAATGAACTAAAGTGTATATAGAAGTTCCCAAAACACACAGTTTTAATCAAACTCACATTCATAATATATTCACTATGTTCAAAGTATATGAATATTTTCACGCTCGAGTGTGACGACAGTACAGAATATATGACGTTCTCTCTACTGTTGAATTATTTTCTAAAATGCAAAATGCAATTGCTGATCATTCAATTGGTACCAGCACCGCAACTATTCAAATGAAGGATTCTTCTAGCTTAGATACGTAGGAACGTGGTTAGAGTGAATTAATCGAAAATGTCTGTTGAGAACGCTTTTCTGGTTGAAACGTCTACAACACGCAGAGCAAACGAAGGGTCTCTCTCCTGTGTGGATAAAGGAGTGGACTCTTAAGTCGCACGGTTTACGGAAGCGTTTTCCACACGAAATACAACCATATTTTCTTCTATTCTTCTCCTCATTAGAAAGAGGATCTCTCACAATCATTCCCTCCAGAATAATTCCACGGGGAGAGCTGAAAGAAAAAATAAACCCTTAGGAGAACAGTTAAATCACTATCATGCTTTACATAAACTGTAGAAAAGCATACACAACAATCGGCATTATAGCAAATCATCAAATCTAGTAATTTTAAACAGAATAGACTCTTGCAGCAACGAAATTTACTGTAAAGAAAAAACTATAATTGACTTCTTCGCTTGTTTCCGAACTCTTTCATGATCTACTTCTCCTAATCCCATGTCAGATTCGTTGCATCAGTTGATTTACTGAAAAATTATTAACCTCGTAGGGGCTTCGAACCACTCCTTTATTTCACGGGACCAGTGAACACGGGCACAGATCTTGTACTATTTGATTCTTGTAATTTGTTAAGTTTGCAGTGCTATCATCAATCTTTCTCTATTTATTTCATTCCCCAAATTACTAAAAGATAATTTAAATTATGAGAAGTTCATGTAGATAACTTTGATAAGGCTGGAGTAATCTTATGCTACAATACTTTCAAATATGATAAAACATATTTTCTTAGGAATAAATGCTCGGTGTCCTGTAGGACGTTCATTGAGCAATCTGTCTGATACTGTATCTGCTAAAGTTAACACAAGTGTCTAATATATTTTGTACAAGAAGTTTGTAAAGTTTTTCCTAATTGAAAAAAAAAATATTGTAACACACGAAATATGTATGTATAAATATAAGATTTGCGGCATTATAAACTACATTCACCAGGTTACTTTATTGGAGGTGTGTATTAACAGTATAAGTGTGCAAGAGAGGCTACAGCTAAGAAATCAGAAGTGTCAACTCCAGCGTGTTCTGTGTTATCACGACAATCTCAGAAAACAGTTCAACGGCAGTTCCAGACGACGTACCTACCTGATATAACTGATGACTATATGATGTGAAAACCAAGGAGATACCAGTGGTGTAATAATAGAACAAGAAATTAAGCACACGGCAGAACAATGGTTAAGCAATGGCACAACGGAGGTAGACAACAGTAACGGTATAAGAAAATCAAGAGCCGGCCGGGTGGACGATCGGTCTGCGGCGGTAGGCCATCGGTTCGAAGGTCCCGGGTTCAAGTCCCGGCAGGGGCTTGTGTGTGGATTTTAACAGCCCAAAGTTATTAGACTGGTCCATATAAAAATAAAGTTTACCAAAGTTTTAAGAAAATCAAGAACATAAACCGTGTGATCTTTCTCCAATTGGCCTCACTCCGACGCCGGAAAAGACTATCGAACAGTGTCGAATGCATACATACGAACTCCATTCCTCTTCCAAAATACTACACAAACAGTTGAGTTTACATATACACAGGGAACAAATTGTATAACGAATTACACCAAGTGTCTTGCGGCGACGTTATGAATTTGCAGTGGAGATTCTGGCTAGAATCGATTCGGACTATGGGTGCCTGAAAGTGTGTTTCTTGTTTTAAGGCTACGTTTCACATCTGTGGATAGGTGAGCATAATGATCATATACGTGGATCAGAGAATTCAGCTCGAGAAAACTATATCAGCCCGAAAGTAAACGTTTGTTGCTGGGTAAAACATAAGAATATCATTGAGTCTTTCTTTTTCGTTGAACCATTAGTGGAGATCATTGTGAATCTGGAAACGCTGCAAGCTTAATTGTACCTTAGTTGGAAAACTTTAAAACAGTATTGATTTCGAACAAGATTAACATCAACCCATTCATAATTATATACCAGCATATCTTGATGTAACATTTCCAGGACGTAGCATAGGACGAGTCGTCCAGTTCAATGGCCGTCACGCATGCCTCAAATGAGATTTATGCCAAAGATACCGTCAGGCATTTTCAGTATCACATATTAAGAAAATCCAGGCCAAGATTAATGCTGCTTTCGCGACGATCTTGTCAAGACTGTCGATAAAACTTGGGTAAAACTAAACATCCCTTGCATGTGCTAGGAGGAATAAAAATATTCTCGTGGAAGGCTTGAGATAGTGTTACAGAAATTTGGTAAGTTTATTTAATTGGGGTTTTTGACAGATAAAAAGACATATTTATGGAATGCAGAACTCAAGCAGAGACCTTGAAAACAAAGTCGGTCTGTAAGCTTTTAACCTCGCACTTAACACAATATAAAACTTGATGGTTCTAAATAAATTTAACAGTATATTTTTAAATATTGTGTTTTATGTACATAAAATTTTAAACAATATTTTAACAACAACTATGCGAAAACATTAAGAAAGCTTATCCGCTATTGTTCGTTTCTGTGGTAATAATAGCAAAAGAGATAGCGATCACGGTTGACATCTTTCTCTTCATAGAGCTATGACATAATACAAGGTTAGCTCTGAGAATTAAAATCAAGACAAGATAAGATCTTGATACATTATTTATCAAACAATTTTCCTCAAAGTCCGAGTTGATATTTCTTGTAATTTCGACTGGATGATGTAATTATCAAAACTTGAAATGCACTCATACTGCACGTTTTGCCACGCTCTTCGTTATTGGTTAAGACATTTACAGAGCTGTAAATACGCAGGAGCGTGAGATGAAATAATATAGCGCGGAATGTAGTACGCAGATAATATACAGTACTACAACACGGACAGACTAGTTAATTGTTGACGATCCCAATCGAAGACCGACTATGACATTTCCGTTGGCAAACCCGATATGTGACGCTTCACCAGGCCAAGAGGATGTGTCCAGGATGTTTCACTCAATACCCAATAAGACACTCCCGACAATAAAAAAACTCGGATTAACATCACCACTGTTGGAACCGTGGGTTTCATGAATGTGACGAAGAAACCCGGGTTTCACGCATCTACCTGAAAACGAGTACCCACACGTTAACTGAAGAGTTACCCGATATTGCTGGAGATAAATTTGACTACCCTAAACCGGATAGCATCAAAATTGAACTTATGACATCAGTTAGATCTATAGATTAAAGTTGTAACTCTATCAAAGAAATCGTAATTTACATAGAAACACCAATGGCAGACAGTGGATCTCCGATTGCAGACAGCGGTTCACCGATCGGGGACAGCGAATCACCAATGAAAGATAGTGAAAATCCTTAGGAAAGCCATGTTCCAAATGATAACAAAGTTCAGAGTTTGGACTCTACTGACTTTTTAGCAAAACTTTGAAGAATCGGTTCTTTACTTATACATCGATTGCCGATTTTCGGAGGAATTTGTGGGTTTGTAAACTTGATTAACATGAATTTTCAACTTTAAACGAGACTTTACTATTTGCCATTGCAATAACCTGTAAAACAAAGATGACCTCCATAACCTTGAACTACTGTCATATCGAAATGGGCTCAAATAGAACTTAAAATTTAAATTCGATTTACAGACATTACCAAAGGAGAATAGTTCTAGGATTTGTATGGTGGTCAATTGTATTCTTTGTTATGAATGTAATAAAGAAATTCATCAGCGATTTTTTAAAATACTTGTCTTTATTTCGTAACAACGAAATAGTTTACTTATTCATTATTTCAAGTTGTTTCTAAGTGATAATTTATATTTTGATAAAATAATATTTGTTAAGAAGTTAATTTTCAGGTTTATACTCACGTGGTCATCCTATTAAAACGATAAGTGATATTTTAATTCAAAGTTTAATGTCAAAGTAAGTGATTTTGAAATGATTGTTACCAACAAGTGCGTTATGGAGTTCACTTGAAGAATACTGAAGACGAACTTTGAGGATTGAAAATAACCTAAATGTTTAGAAATTGTACAGTTTGGGTTCCCTGGAACAGGAGTATCACCTACCACACTAGGGGAACAAGCGACAAGCAAACTGAAGTTTACAGATTGTCAAAATTTATCTGAGAGAATCTAAATGCTGTGAGAGGGATTCAAAATGTAGCTCAGATAAGGTGGTATAACAAACAAGCAGTTCCATTGTTTGATATTATGATCGTTTTACTGTCCAGATTCCGGTGGTTGAATTAAGATATTTGTTTGTCTAAACCTAGACATCAACACATATACACTAACTATAAAAATATTGTTCTCGAAACATCTGTTACTGCACCATTCTAGACCTCGCAGAATGCTAACACAAAAGACACTGTTGGAGAACATACTTACCTAGCGATGACGGTTTGGAAAGATCCTGGGTCTAAATGTGGAAAGTTGAGCAAGTTGCTCCATTTGAGTAAGAACCGAGAACATTGACTGGTTAAGAGTCAGACCTATTCCTATTCCTATTAGTGTCTATTCCTATTCCTATTCCTAATAGTCAGACTGGTTAAGATACTAAACCAAATGGGCGAACTTCCGCTCGATTTGAGCGGAAAGAACGACCACTCTTTTAGAGTGGATTTTCCTCGGAGAAAAAATGAGAAATTTCCGCTCGAAAAAGATGGGATTTATGGTAGTTTATTTCAATAGAAACGAAGACATATGTCTAGGTCAATTTCGATCTATTCAAATACAGTTTTCATCTTTAGAACATGAAAACGACGCAATAAAATGTTGAAAATGTAAAACGATACAAAAGGAAGCATAAGTAGTAAACAAGGAAAAATAATGTACTAGTTTATGAAAAGAATAAAAAAAACTGGAGGAAGTTTGACCCCTGAAACTACCCAGCTATCCAACGCTTGCCGTCCAACATCTAAGCTTGCCGTCCAACTTCTAAGCTTGCCGTCCAACATCGATAATACACCTTCGAAATGGTTTCTTTCGTCTCGCCAGGTACTTGAGAACAACGTTCACAGATTATTTGTATATATCTTACTGCTGACGACTTCTAGTATATTTTTGTATAAGGAAAGTTTTAAAGTTTTCTGTTGTATTTTTTAACTTTATGCAACGTTATAAATTTCACAATATAGCTCAGTATTTCGATCACGTTCGCAGTAACAAATGGCGGAGAATAAAGTTGAGTAGTAGCCATGACCCATGATGATTTGTAAACCGCTCAAAAATATGAGAAATAAGCAACGCTAAAAAGATTAGAAATAAACAACTTTTAAAAAATAAGAATTCGAAAAATAAATCACTCTAAAACGATGAGAAAGCGCTCTTTTAAGTTTGAAGTATCAATGGGAAATCGCTCTTTTAAGTTTGAAAAAATAAATTACATCCAAAAGAATGGAAATTCATCTAGAAAGAGCACAGTTTTCATCCAAAGCGAAAGCATTTTGTTAGAAACCATTCATTTTGATTGAAAATTCCACTCTACAAAAGAGTGGTCCCTATTTGCGGTCTAAAAGATGAACATTCCGTTCTTTTGATTTTGTGTGTACCTTCACAAACTATACTATGTTATTGTTGAACATGACTTCAGAGCTGACTGTTGATATTTCAGTTCGTGAAACGACTTTTCATGGTCCTAGTTCTGTATCTCTCAATGCGGTGGACCACCATCTACAAAGGTTGCTTTATGTTAGAAAAAGGGGCAAACAATCTTTAATACAACTGAATGAGTAAACAATTTAGTATTGTACTTATCGATCCGAAACATGCTACAATAATTCATTATCATTTAAAAACATTGACATAAATGTTCCGTGCTAACTTGATACAAATCATACTATTCAAATTTTACTCTACCTTTACAGAATTGCGAAATAGTGTTATATTTTTCTGTTCTGTCCGAAATGTGTACTGGTCGGGTTGGAGTTACTAGTCTCCCACCAGGCGCCTCCCCAGGTGGCGGATAGGGAAATGCCGACCAGATATGGTGGGTACCGGAAATATTCCGGGGTGAACCAAAATCAGTACTGCAACCTTGCAGTTAGTATAGAGATCTACAAAGGCTAGGGGAAGATAACCCCGAACAAAAATATCATGGTGAGGGGAAGCAGCAAACCATTATCACTCTGAGGCTGAAGATGAATGACATCGGCAAGGCTCAGAGATGGACAGAGGACGACATCTTGAATGTATATCTTTACTGGGAGGTCGTAGAGCTGACAACTCTACCGCTAAATCATGTCAAGAAATAGTAACAAATGGTTCGTGGATTCTCCTGGGGTAAAATATTCCGGAGGTAAACTAGTCCTTCATTCGAATCTCCAGTCGGGGCCTGCCTCAGGGGGCTTCAAGAACAAGATTAAGAAAAAAATAGAAAAGAAACGTGGAACGTACGATCGTTATACAAAATGGGAGCTCTTCAGGTGGCGGTACGCGAGACCGAGATGCATGAGCTGGACATATTAGCGATACATTACTCCGGTGGGAGGGTCAAAAATAGCACCCGACAGGGCAAGTACACTTTCTACAATGGGGCAACACAGTCTCACGATTTCGGAACAGGATTCTTAATTAAGAACAGTATCCTTCCGGCGATTCGGAATATAGAGTTCGTCAACGAAAGACTATCATACGTTACGATACGTACCCAATGGCGCAACACGGTTTTAATAAATGTCTATGCTCCGACCGAGCAGGCTAATGATAACGAAAAAGATACATTTTACGATGAGCTAGAAAGGTTATTTGACCGATTAGTGAAATATAATACGAAAATTGTGTTGCGTGATTTCAACACTAAGGTAGGTAGGAAGGTAAAATATAGATTTCCTATACGCAAATACAGCCTTCACGAAATCACCAACAGCAATGGACAAATACTAATAACTTCCGCGATCTCGAAAAACCTACTACTAAAGATCACATACTTCCAGCACAAAGACATACACAAATACATGGGTATCTCCGGATGGCAAAACGCTCAACCAGAACGATCATGTATTAGCAGATAGACGAAGACATACCAATATAATTGACACCGACCACCAGTTAGTGATCCCAAAAGTGAGGAAACAATTATGCATCGCGAACAGAGAAAGCAAAGGATCAAAACAACTTAAATTCGAAGTAAAACGATTGGATACCCCAAGTGTAAAAGCGAACCACCAACTTGAAATCTCAATTCTGTTATCGCCCACACAATTCATTTTATCTTATCTTTATCGAAATTTCAAATAGGTTCTAAATCTTAGCCGACTCTAGTAGTAATAAAGATGAAATGAATAGTGAAATTTATTTAAGGTGTGGGAGGCAGTGAAGGGCGCAGCGACGGAACGTGTAGGTGAGAAGAAACATAAGAAAAGGAAGCCTTGGTTTGGTGAAGAATGCCTCAAATTTCATAAGGAACAAAAAAAAAGTTGGCAGCGATGGCTAATTAATAAAAGCGAAGCAAATACCAACCACTACAGTAACACGACACGCAACGCCACACTCGGGTTCACAAGCAAAAAGCGATAATATCTGACGTAGAAGATTCAGGAGATATAGGAAAACGGTAAGGCAAATAACATACGAGATCAGTAAAAAGGTGTAAACTCGTAAGAAAAGGTTACCATCGAAGGTTAGGGATGAATAGAAATGAATGCGGAGATCTGCAGGACGATCCGACTATAATTATCGATGTGAGAAAAAAATATTTCGACAAACTTCTTAATGGACACAACGGAGAACAAACAGAGGGATTTGAAATCTCTACCGCAGAACCTTGGATACCCGAACCTAGCGAGATCGAGGTTGAAATAAAAAAAAAAAAAAAAAAAAAAAAAAAATCACCGAGAATAGACAATATTCCAGCCGAATTAATTAAAGCGGGGGAACGGCACCAATCAACAGACTGCATATATTGATAAACACTATATGTAGAAAGGAACTTCCAAAGGAATGGAAAACCTGAATAATAGTTCCGGTTTATCAAAAAGGCAATAAATCGGACTGTAATAAATCGTTTTTCCTAACATGTTACGAAGTATTGAGTCATATACTGCTAACTCGCCTACGTGTATACGTAGATGAGTATACAAATAATCCCAAATAATTGGAAATCACCAATGTGGATTCAAAAGAAATAGATCCACGTTGGACCAGATTTTCTCCTTGAGACAAATCTTGAAGAAATGGGAACTCAATGGGACTGTTCATCTACTATTCATTGACTTTAGCATGGCTTATGATTCTATTAAAAGGGAAAAGTTATATAGTACCCTGGTATAACTTTTAATTCCCAAGAAACTTGTTCAGCTTGTAAGGATGTGTCTCAGTGACCCCATAAGCAGAGTAGGAGTTGGTAATAATATGTCAAATAGTTTCAGGATTCGCAACATGTTGAAACAAGATGATGCCTTGTCACCACTGCTGTTTAACTTTGCTATAAAATATGCGATTTTAAAAACAATAGAGGATAAAAAGGGACTAACATAGAACGGTTTAAATTAACTGTCCGTATACGCGGATAATGTAAATTTAATAGGGGAAGATACAGATCCACTTCAAAATAACACCGATGTCTTAGTAGAAGCGTGCAATGAGATAGGTATACAGGTAAACATATAGAAAACAAAGTACATGATAACAAGCCAAAACACAGGGAATAACGGAAATAGCCATGTAACAATTAAGAATGAAAACATAGAGAAAGTAAACAAATTTAAATACTTGGGAGCATAAGTAACAAGCAAAAACGAAATTCCATTTCAATCCCTTGGAATTAACAGACTTGACAAACGTTCTATTTCGTGCGTGTTTCCAGTTGTTTTTTTTACTTCTTTCCCAGCTTTGTCTTTATATGGGAGGAGCGTTCATAAACAAGTCACGAGTCAGCTGGCGCGAGGAAACTAGTGTTGCCAACTACTAGCTGTACAAATACACCAAAAAACACTACGTCGTGCAACAGTGAGATGTTCCCATAAAATGCATTAACACTGGCACGGCGCGGTGCTCTCCGTGACATATGGGGTCCGAATGGGCTAATAACCCTGGACTGTTGATGTCAAAAGAATGCTTAGTTGAAAAGTTAGCTAGTGGGCTTTGACGACTAACAAATAACTGTGTGGGCACTTAATTTATCACATGACACATAGAAAGATAATTTATCAAAATATTTCACACTCTTACCTAATCCCTACAAAACAAGAATGAATATCCACAAATGAGTATCACCATAATAGCATATTGAAAAAGAATAATTATAATAGACAAAACACAACAAAAGTTACACACTAATAATGAACACTATACGACAATTTACGGCTTAGTTATCTAGGTTTGATGATTTGATTTCCCGTTCTAACAAACACTTTTTTCACCAAGGAAAACCATTTCGCTTTCGTAGCTTGTGTTGGTGTCCAAATGTTTGTTCACTATGGACTGTTTTCCTAAACACAACATTCTTCACTGGATACATAAGCACTGCCACTTTGTCACTAGGTTTATCGATGCAGACATATGGTCCCAAATAGAGGTGAAATATCTTCTTTATATATCTAGTTTCAGCGTCATTCTTCGGTGGTTTCTGACGAAGACTAGATCTGCAACAGAGACGTTTCTTCGGGAAAGTTGTTTCTCATTATGCTTCTTGTTGCGTTTTTCTATGATATCTTTCTTTCTATGGCCGACCATGGCCAATTTCTCTTCCCACGACGGGTGGTTTTCCACTTCCATCAATTCTGCAAGTCCTAAATGCTGTTTCATAGGCAGGTCTATGTTCAGAAAAATGTTCACTGGAGATACGCCGCGGCTGTCTGAAATGGTGGTGTTCAACAAATGGACGATGGTGTTAAGATGATCGCACCAGCTCATATGTGAATGTGTACAAAATACGCGCCAGAATCTATTCATCTCTTAATGAATCCTCGCCACCGGGTTGGATTGCGGGTGATATGGCGTAACATGTATGACTTTACATACATGTCTGGCATACAACTTCCTTCTAGATCTCCTTTGTACCACTATGGTTTTCCTGTGCGTTATCATTCTCGCAACAGACCTTTTCTCGGAATATCTCTAACTCACTTCCTACTTGTTCCATTCACCATGGACTTGATACTGAGTCGAGATGCTGTTTTCTCATTTCTTCTTTGAGTTCGACCGTTGCCATTTCGGTCTCTTCTTCAATATCCCAAAGGCTCTATAGGTCCTTTGCTCAGACATTTCTTCTAGATTTTTCACATCTTTCCTGATCACTTGGTGGACAGGCCGAGTCCATTCTTCCTTTCAGTCATCTACTGGATAATCAGACGACTCATTGGAACACGTTCCAGTTTCCACCTTCTTTTGATTTATTATCTCGAAGTTATAATTCTTTTCCACTATCCTATGGGATTCTTCTTTCTGGATATTCTGTGACTGCATTTTCTTGCACACGCAACATTCCTAGACTATAAGTGGATCCGTCACAGGCCTGTGTTGATAATGTAGGAAACCCCACGAAAATTTACATCGAGGCTCATAGACGACGGGTTACCAATTATCACAAGTCCTACACAGAACAGATTTATCATCATCATCTTTTATCGTCCCACAGCATACCGGGATCTCTTCGGGTTCAATCCTAACCTATGGTACTCCTGCTTTTGTGTATCCCATTGTCCCTTTTAGGTTCTTCCTACAACTCTTCTTGACGTTTCTAGGTACAGCAGTGTGTGCGTTATCTACGGGATTTTGCTTCGGAACTTCCTTTTCCTCTTCTTTATCTTCATTAGGGGTTTCTTCTTCACTTTATCTTCTTCACCTTTTCCAAGACTAACACATCTTACTGCTTCCTGGGAGGAGGAGGCTGCTCCTTTGGATCCCTGTTCGGGCGCCATATAATGTATAACTAGTTCATGTAGTTCGTGTCCAGACACCAATAGGAATAATTGATGATCCCTCATCGTCTGAACCCAAAACTGCTACGAGTGGAGAGGGAAAGAAAAATACTCGGAGTAGAACCGCTGTTAAGTGAAGAATATGTGCTGCAACCACCACACCAACGGGGAACATAGAGTTCCGGTAAGCTTCCCAAGGAGTGTCCTGCACTGCTGCTGAAGTTCGGTGGAGACCAATCGTTAAGAGAATGATCTTCCCGTTAAGAGAATGATCGGTTTTACGCAGAAAATGCAGCTAGTGGAAGCTATATGTTGGATGACCTGAAAATATTTACCTTAAACTGCATATTATCTAAAAATTAGAGCTTGGGAAAAATAATCCAAAATTTTACGTTAGTATTTCGATGTATATATTGTTTAGTTCCTGATTTTACTGTGTTTTATTATCTATTGGCGTAGCTTATGTGTACATATTTTTCTTAAATTGAACCACATACAGAAATACACTTCTTGTACATTAGTCGAACACTGCGCTTAATTGGACAGAGCTAACTACTAGTTTCCTTTTACTGGCTACTTATTTTGACTACGCTTTGCTGCGAAAAGAAGGTACACATTTAGATTTGCATTAACAACACTAGGACTGTTTATTATGGTTTATTCAGTGAGACGATCTATTGGATTTGAATATAAACAGCTTATTTTGAGCATAGCAATATTTTACTCAAAAGAGGCTCCAAACACACATAGGTTACCTTTTAAATCAGAAGCGGCGATTTTAGAATTCTGGTTCAAACCAAGTTCTCTTCATGACGGATCCAATCCTACGATTGCCACTTAATCACAGTCACTATTTGATAAGTACTAAGTTGCACTGTTTTTACATGTGCTAGTCTGAATGTCCCTTTGTAATCAACACTACACATAATATCACAAGTCCAAAAGCTGTCCGAAATAGGTCAAGTTCAATTTATAACGAGTCACTGAATAACTAAGTCCACCAACTTGCAGTTCCAACGATTGTCTTTATTAGTTAGAACGAGGTAGAGTAAGTTCACTGATCGAGAGTTCAGGTATTACTGTCATGCAAATCACTGTGTACTGCCTTTCTCTAAAATTTTGGTTTTGGCAAGCATGGTCTCGCCTCGGTTGCGTCAACCTTCGGCGATCCGAGAGAAGGAGATTTTGAGTCCTGTAAGTTGGAATCTGTACTTGTTCCCAAGAAGAAGATATGTAGTAATTTAGGTTTAGATTAATTTCAAGGATATATTGGAAAGAAGGAAAGGAGTAATTGATTAACAATCGAATAGGATTTGAGATCGGGTTTTCTTGAGATAGTCTCTATGTTTGATTTTTCTTAGCTTTAAGGCTGTTACAATAATCCATAAACTTGGTTAATGGATTATTGTATTGTATCGAAT